>QANX01006671.1:0-119649 GCA_003254975.1 Ochetophila trinervis
ATTTCTAATTTAAACGAGAAAAGACATGTCTAAGACTCACTACCTCATGAGTATTGGTGTGAGATCCACTCAATCAACATCACTTGACAAAAAATACAAAGTTTATCTTAAAAATGTATCCAGCTTAAAGTCATATATAAATATATAGTTTACTTTCTTTCAAAAGATAATCCATATTTATAGCTTTACATAATGTAAACAAATCTTGAAATGGGTCTCTTCACTTCAATTGAATGGATAAGATTAAATGCTTAATTTAATTTAAAAAACAATATGTTAGATCATGGAAAGTCAAAAACTAAATCCAAAATATATTCCATACATATAGTCGAACTTGTGAAAATTTATGTAGTAAACTTTTTTGTCAGAGAGGTTTGAAACTTTTCAAAAATATTATATGTTATAAATCAAACATTAAATATTATAGACTAAATATTACTCAATATAGATAATATTATTTATTATAAATTAAAATTATTTATTATAGATAAAATATTACATATAATAGATTAATATTTTTTATTATAGACAATATTATTCATTATGAAAAATATTACTCATTATAAATAAATGTTACTTAATATAGAAAAATTATTACTTAAAAACAGAAGTTCATGCTATGAATCCTTGTTATACCATAGGAGGTTTATTATAGTTTAACTTTTTGTAGATTATTTGTTATAAATAATATTACTCGTTATAAAAAAATATTATTTATTATCGACAAATATTATTTAATATAGAAAAATTATTATTTAAAAACAAAAAGTTCATATTATACCATGGGAGTTCATTAACCCTGAACTTGTAACTAAGTCATTTCAGATTGACCGAATAAAAGGAAGCTGTAATGACCATGCCAATTGACCGATCAATGAACCTTGAAGCCCAGCAAAGGAAATAAGCATGAGTAAATCAGACAAAGAGGCCAAATCTTTTTTTATTTTTAATTTTTTTTTTTAAATCTAAGGATGAGGATTCACTGTCCAAAGACGATAAGAAGCAAATTAATCACAAAAACCTCAAGGCAAATCATATAATTTATATGTCAAGTAGATTAGTACAGGGAATGCAGAGACAAGAATGACCCCATTTTTTTAATAAAAAAAAAATTCAGTGTTTCTTTAATGCTTTCCATTTTGCTTACTTTGTTTATTTATCTATTTTTATTTCTTTCGAGAGCTCGCTTGATTTTTGTTTGTTTACTGTTTATTATATCTTCAGCTACTATGAAAAAGCTACAGTATAATTTTTTTTATTTAGAATTTAACTATAAAATTTTAAAAATATTATTTTACTATAGATAAAATTGTAAAATTCATAATTGAATAATATTTGTAAAATTTTATAGTAAAATTCATTGTAAGATTTTAGCGGCTACTAAGTGAGAATATTGTTAGAATTCTTCAAGTCTTTATGGCTTACAATTTCCACCTTTTGATTAAAACTCAAATTTAGAAATTTCTTCCCCAATCATATTTCTGAAACATGTTCTGAGGAGAAAGAAGAAAACCCAGAAACTAGAAAATAATTTTTATGAGAAAGCTTTTATTTCATCAACGACAAAATGATAGCAGAGAATAGAGGGTGAACAGAGACACTAAATGGTTCTCTCACAGGAGAACCAATACGCACTATTTGACTCTCAAGCTAAGACATAGCCGCCGAGGAGATCATACAGCACCAAACCCTCTTCTTCTCCTCTCTTTATTCCTTTTGCTCCATTAATTGCTCATCTTTCACTTCACACTGATCCAAAAAAGCAAAACAGAATTCAATAAGGGAAAGAATAAGAAGAAAAAAGCAAGCAATTCCAATGAAAACTCTTAAAAAGCATAAAGAAAACTAGCTTAATTACTCTTTGCAATTGATGTTCTTGGAGATGGGAACGTTGATTTTGACATTGCAGGCAGTTGGGAGATTGGTGGCTGCAGCTTCATCAATCTTTGGTAGACGAGAAGCTGCGTCTTTGATGCATTCGCAAGCTCCTTGCCTGTCAGCCACAGTGGGAGTGTTCTTTTGGAGGTTGGAAACCCCGGTGCAACATTCCTGTGTCGGTGATCCTCCATTGGTGAGGTATGAAAGACATGGCGAGAGGAATGAGTTCACCTAATTTAGAGAAAAGTATAAAAGAAATGATTAGTCAAAGCCTTTGCTAGAAGTTGTACTTGAAAAACACCAAAGACTTAAAATGAATTTAAAAAAAATCGAACCTACTTACAAGAGACGGTGTTCAAAAAAAATAATTAAAAAAATGATAATTCATTTTTCATCGGCTTAATCTTTTAAAAACAAAAATATGGCAATTCAACAACCTGAGAGCAAGGAATGGCTCGTCCCGGTTCAACTATGAAAGCAACCATGGCTAGGCCTACAAACATGGCTATAGCAACGTTCTTCATCTTCGATACAAGTGCTTTGCTGAGCTTCAGTTTCTGTATGAGGTGGTTTTGGTTATGGTGATGGAAAAGGGTGGGATTGAGAGGGGCTTTTTATAGTTGGTAACAAGGGAAAATGTCCAAAAGTTGTGATGGATTATTCTTGTGAGCAGCGGTTACAAAGCTCCTGCTTCAAATGTCAGCTTGCTTACCAGAAATAGAAAGTTTTAACAAATTTTGTATGCTATCTTTCTATCTAAACCTTTTTTTTTTCTTCTAAGTTTTGTTTTGTGCCTGTTTCTAGTAGAAAGGATGGCTTCCGGTTCTGTTACATGACAATGTTAAAGGTTTTTGAGGTGAACTCGTAACGTTTCTTTCTAATGTTTCATTATGTTTTAGAGGGCTCAAAGTGATAAAGATGTGGGACAAACTAACTCTGTGAATAATGTATATGAATGTTTATGTTACTTCACTCTGCTTTTATATGTTTAGCATACCAGAGAACCATATACCAATTTTGCAACAAGGCAGACTCAAAGCCAACAAATTTTAGATACATGTAATAGGAACGTCATCAGGTAGCAAGATTAAGCTTAGAACAAATTAATAAAATATCTGTTTTGCAAAGAAGTAAAATATTAACATGTTAGTGAGTACATATCCATAAATTTGAGAAAACAATTTGCGAGTTTTATGAACAAGGGACTCAGCATCAATGGTCAATATTGTCTGGATTGTCAAAGGAATTTTCAAATTTTTTGAATGAAAAAACATTACTCAAAATTTTAATAAATTTAATTGGTCTTTGCGTATAAATTTTTTGTTTATGAATGCAGTTTCCATTTGATGTTTATTCTGATTCTTTCTCATTCTTATTTCAAGTTAACAAGAATGTTATTGTTATGCAACAGACCAAGTCATTTGTTAATCAACAACTAAATAAATTGTTCTGACTTTCACCTCCCGTTTTTACTGGAACTCTAAGTTATAATCATAAGATGATTGGTTAAAGCCTTTTTATATTACCAATATCACATAAAAATCTACTCAAGTTTAAATGTTACAGAGATCACCAAATGGGACCCTTCCATTACAACACAATATTTCTCCAATTAGAAATCACTATAATACTATCTTTGATTTTAACATCGATTAATCATATTAAAATAATTTTTAGATTTGGAACCACTTTTAGCCTCTGCTAAACATTTCTTCTAATTTCCGCAATTCAATTCATCAAGCAAAAGATTTACGTATTAGACATTGGCACCAAGCCATGAAAACTACACTTCTTTTTTTATTTTTTATTTTTTTCAATATTTATTTTGAACTCACAAATCTCTAGCAAGAGATTTTTATTAAGCTATGCAACCACACCAAATGGGGGCTTTTGTTAATTATAATTCCAACCGTGTCATTCACATCAATATGAACAAGAAGACTTTTACGATGTGAAACTAACACAGCAACCGCTAAAATCATTTAAAAAAAGGAGCCTAATAAAGACTCGCATAGAACAATTACCTAATATTATGTGAATATAATATTGATAATTACTTTTCATTTCAAGCTGCTTGTTTCCCTTTAGCTTTGTTGTTTGTCTGCTATACAGTTGATGACACCTATAGAAGAATGGTCAGCTTTTTAAAGCTTTCTTGAGAGATTCTTTCATGAAAAAATTCCAAGCTAACAATGCTGCCCCAACTGCAGGCTCCACCTGGTGTTGATTCAAGAAAACCAATATGCAGAAGTTGTAGTCGATACTATACACAAGATGATATTATATGTATGAATAAATGCATAGCTAGAGATAATATGACTTAAAAAAAAAAAAAAACACTAGTGCTGAATGTGTGTGTTAACGAAAGGTTTTTTAACAAATGATCTGCCCTTAAATTTTACAGGTCTATCCAAAGGTACATGAATAATCGAAAGTTATTGGAAGTTATGGGAAACTAAAATTGCTTGTTAAAAAACCTGTCTTGTTTAACCATGGGAAGGTTTATGCATGTGAAACATTGTATTTTCTCTTTATGTATAATTATAACAGAAATATTACAGTTATTTTAAAGAAAAATGATGAAAATGCTAACTTTAAAAGATGATTCTCCATAAAAAGTTTTCAAACAACAAATCAAAAGCTTTTCTGAAAAATAAGAAGGTGAGAAGAAAATTTTCAAAAACGTTACATGGAAAAGGATTAATCCTTCATAATCTTTGAGTTGGGAATAATTAATATTCCCAATTATAGTATTCTTGTTATGCCACCTACACCACTAGATAACATTAGATCATGTATCATCAAATCTGCAGCTAAAGGCAGTTTAAAAAATTCCTTGCTTTCTTTTTCTTTAGCTCACGTTGCGCCAACCATGCTAAATGAAATAGGATTTGAGTGTTAATAGAAGCAATCTCCCCTAGAAATACAACATGGTCATTACTCGTTAATTTAGACAAATTACTCCACAAAAATGAAATATGTTTACCTTAGGTCGGATTGCAAGTGCCCCGGGGTAGTCCTTGGAGATGCACTTTATCACTTCTTTACCAATATCCCACCTCCTATTTGCTTCAAGAACACCGCCAACCATGACAAGGGGAAATTTACCCTTTCCATCTGCCCAAAAAAAAAGAAATTCATAGAACAATCAAAATAAAGACATAATCAACACGAATTGTGGTACACTTTGAAGTATTACTTCCGCGTAGAATTTTCTTTATAGCAATAAAACATTAGAACTTATTCAGATTCATGATACAAACAATAATGGAATCAAATAATAGGTAGGCATGGTCCAAAGGCATCAAACTAAGAAATACATAATCATGTGACAGACACTATGTATTTACAAGGTTATGGTATGATCAACTAAAATGTACTTTCACCTTACTCCATCCATTCGTATTAGTTAGATACAGGCAAAGGAAACAAAAAGCCATAAATATCATGACTTAAAACCCAAAGTAATTGAACTAAGGGTATGACAGGCCTACATGCACAATCTCAGAGGACACAGAATTTTGCTTTTTGTAAGCATTCTATTTTCTTTTATGCAACATTTTTTATTATACTTTTTGCAGAAAAAACACTGTTTCTTAGCCATCAAATTGCAACAAATGCAACAAGGAGGTTTAGCGTATATTTTCGCACTAGATGTATGCCACACCTTCACCACACAAGCCAAGTCTTTGAACAACAGCTTTCACACTTGAAGCCAACTCCAGGACCGAATCATACAAAATCCTGTTTGCAACCTCGTCACCAGCCTCTGCACAAGATACAACAACTGGGACAAGTGCTGCAATGCGAGCCCAAGATGGATCAGCATAGGTCCACCTAAATTCCAATAGCATAAAGAAGTACAGACTCAGTAACCAAAAATGACTGACTCAGTAACCAAGTATGACATCCATAATTTGTTATTAAAGCTCAACATTTACAAACTCATCATGTAAGTCACGGTTCAAAAGCACAGATGACCAGGCTCTCACATATATAACATTTCTCAAGAATAGTCCTTGAAAACAGCACAAATTCACTCTAGATAAAATCATGTTTCAAATATCCAATGAAAAAAACACATGCAAATGTTAAGAGAAGAAAAAATAAATGGAATTCAATTCTCAGCAGACTTGGATTAATATATACCAAAAAATGTGTACTTCCACTTTCAGAATGTGTTTTCATTAATATATTACATTCATGACATTAATAAAAAACTATTATAGAATTAGAACAAGAGGAAACAGACTACTCCGTCTAATCTTTTAGTTCTTATATAATTTCAATCACATCTGCATTCCTTAACCAAGGACATTCAAGGGATTGATCAATGGAACAAACCTTGTCATTTATTTTCTCCAAAAACTGCACCCACAAAAGTGATGATGACAATTATAAATTTCAGATAAATATACCCGATGAGTTCATCTGGAGAAGACAGACCAAGCATTTTTAAAATACTAGATGTAAGTACTGTAAGCGGACCGCGGCCATCATAGGCCTTTACAACTGCAGTTAATGCCTGAGCTGCTATTCCATATCCACTGCAAGTACAAAACATCCTTTCATTCAAAACATCCAGAAATAGGAAAAAGTAATGGAAAAAAAGAATCACTCATTCCCTGATAAGCATATCAACAAAACTTTTATTGCGAACGGTTTCATATAAAAGCCCAAAAGATAAGGAAAAAGAATCAACTTAACAAAATAAACCAAAAAGTTTTATTAGCCCCATGAATTTCCATTAAAATTATTTTTTCAGCAAACAAAATAATATTTTATGAGGAACCAGTCCGATTAGTTTTAATTCCATGTATGCATCTTTGAAAGATGATTCTACTCATCACAAATTTGTATCCCCAAAATTTGTTATGTTGCAAGAGTTGCTCGAAATGCTAGTAGCATACCGAGTAAATACAATCTATAATAACCTTAATTATATATTTCTGACATAATTAAGATATAATAGATAGCTAGAAAGCAAAATTGCAACCCAATACCTTCCCCAGTCACCTAAGACAGGCCCTGCACCAGCAGCCCTTGCTTCTCTACCATCTTCTGTGAATCCATATGCAATAGTCCCTGTGCCAGCAATTAAAACACATCCATGAAGTTTTCCCAAAGTCCCACTTGCCAGAGCTGCCACAGCATCATTCTGAACATATAGCCCTACGTGGCTG
This sequence comes from Ochetophila trinervis, assembly GCA_003254975.1. NCBI lineage: Eukaryota > Viridiplantae > Streptophyta > Magnoliopsida > Rosales > Rhamnaceae > Ochetophila > Ochetophila trinervis. Next base: position 7,062 of record QANX01006671.1, read on the forward strand.
GGGAATATATCCCTGTTTATATCAAGGTAGAACATATATAACTAAATATTGACTACATATTGCTGAATGGAAAAAAGGTGATAAAGAACTTTTTCCATGCCATTATTGACTCTAAAACTACATTCACTGAACTTACGAAGCAGGAAAATCCAAAAGATGTTATGATACAAGCAAGGAAGCAATTATCTTCAAGATGAAATTTCTAGCTTTCTATCACTAAGGTTTAGTAAGAAGTAAATTTTTACCACTGTTTAGCAGCCCATCATGACAGCTCTCTTATTTTATATTTTTATGTTACACGTCATGTCTAATCATTAGACGTTGGAATTAATTGAGGTTAAAATTTAGGCCACACAATCACAAGAAAAAATTCAAAGGACATCCAATCATGGACTACGTACAACTGAGCAATACAAGTAAGAGCAGTGGATTATCAATCTACAAGCATTAAAAATTAATTTACAGATAAAACCATCCACCATGTTAAGAATGCTTGTGAACAACTCTGGAAACTAATAAAGAATGGACACATGTAATTCCTTTATCCGACAGTCTCCTTGTATCCAAGTAAAGTACTAAAAGAAGCAATTTGACGAAATAGAAAGGAAAACAATTTCAAGGAGAAGACACCTTACTTTTACATACTTGATTTTGAGAAGCCAATGTAAGTAGTACGTATCTCATTGAAAAAGATAAATATATATACATAGTAAGCATCAGTACAAAAGCAAAGGTAGTACCTAAGCCAATTTAATATTCTCTGTTGATCTGTTGGATGGTTAACGCCAGATACAGCTAAACAAACAGCTCGAACTGCAGATCGGTTTGAACCTGATTTTGAAAGTGCATCTGCCATAACTTGTTCCAATGTTTCCCTTGCAGCAGCTTCTACATAGGGAGAAAAAACATAATGACACAGTAATTTCAGAATTATCAACATCACGTACTTTCCATTATTTTCCTAAAACATATTGCTACTAACAGAGTAAACCACAGTCTTTCATTTTGTAAATTAATTTTTAAAAATTAAAACTACAAAAAAAAGATACCAGACCGTTCAGGTGCTAGCTTAAAAGAGCTAACATCTCAAAAGGTCTGAATGATCCAAATAGAAAATGTACCTAAAAGCTAGAACTATATCAAAGTTAAAAATATAATTTTATGGGTATCCAACTCAAAACTACTACATAACAGGCATACATATCAAGGAAGAGATTGGGTTCAACAAAAAATAAATAAATAAAGAAAGAAAAATTAAACAAAAAAAAAAAAAACTAAATGTAGAACAAACAACACTAAGAATTCCACAAACTATAAATACCAACAAAAAAATTACATACATACAAGTAAGGATAAAGCTTTTTAAATGAAATCTCTCCATGCACATACAAAAACCAATTTTCCAGTTTTCCTTCTGCGGTTTCTAGTTGTAGTTCTTTGCTTATAATTTCCAATTTGCACAATGAAAAAACCAAACGATACTCAAACTAGCGTCGAACTGCCAAAAATTCGAACTTGATTGCAAAAAATAGAAACAAAAATAAAAATTACCACCAACGCTGTTGTGGTTGGAGCAACCGGCGACAGCACGAGCGAGAACCGGAGGGGGTTCAGGCAGAGGATCTGAAAAGTGGGGGATTGGCATGCAAATGCAGACAGTGGAGGTTGTTCCACCATCCAATCCCAAAATGACATCTCTGCTGCCTACGGCGACCGGCATTTCTTGCTCGAAATCCCAGATTTCGCCATTTCTGTACCTCTTCATCACTATCAATATTAGACGGCTAGGCTAATCAGATTGAAGAAGACTGTTTGCCAAAAATTCCACCAATACGACAGCGTATCAACGTGTTTTTCTCTCTGTGTATCAGATAATGAAAATTGATTATGGAAATGGAGGAACCAATAAGAGAGAGAGAGAGAGAGAGAGAGAGAGAGAGAGAGAAAGACAGAGAAATAGCTGAGGAGAGAGAGAGAGTCAGATATACAGTATTCTTTCTCCGTTGACAAGGGAAAACGAAACCCACTTCACTGCGTTTCAGAATTTTTATTTTTAATTTTCAAATATATTTGTTTTATTTATTTTTGGGGCAGCGAAACAATTGAGATTCGGACGGCTAATGGGCCAAACACTAGCAGTTGTATTTGGAGTCTTGGACCCTCTTTTTCTGAATTTTATAATTTATTTATTTATTTATTTTTTGTCAAGAACATAATTTGCAATGGTCTTTGTTTTATGTATTTTATTTTTTATTTTTTGCAAACCCCATCTTTTTCAAGTTCTGTTAGTGGGGTTTTTAAAAATATTTATATCTTGGGCCTTAAAATGGAACATAAAGTAACAAAAATAATAAAAATTCATAGACAAAGTTTCTTCTACTGCAGTCAATTTTCATTTTTCTTTTATTTATTCTGTGTATCAATTTAGGGAAACATCTTGTTTTAGTTAGTAAGTAAAAAGCATTCAATTTTGCAATTTAAAAACATATTATCTGTTTTTAAAAAAAATTCATTTTGCACTCTGAATATTATATTAACTTTGCATAACTATAATTGAATTAGTAATACAGAAGATTTGAATAAATAATTTAATTGTAAGCTTTGTCCAAATTATTTTGTAGTTGAATTTTATAAAAATTAGTTTAAATGGTTCAATTTGAAAAAGTACGTAAAGTATATCAGCAAATTGGAAAGTGCCATTTAGATATTATTAGAATTATCAACTTCAAATTTAATGGTCCAAATTAGTAAATATAATTGGAGTTATTCGATTTCCGAATGGATATAGAGAATAAAAAGGGGTGCAACTTGTAAGTTGCTGATTTTGTTCAAGGTTGCAGAAACCAACAAAACTGTGTAAAATATTATTGGACCAAAAGACAAGATCTCCTAAAGAATTTGATACTGATTGTAGGCTACCATTACTGCGACTACTATTTTTCAGCTATTATATTTAGCAGCATTTAAAAATTATATATATATACAATTTTTTTATGATTAGATATCTGTAAATTTTTTATTTACGGATACATTTTTAAGTGGTGGTTTTAAAATAAATATGTATTATCTTGTTTTAAAATTATTATTAGAAGATGCACAATACTATAAAAATTTATATGTATATAACATGTATAGAGAAAATATTTCATCTACACCTCCTAAGATTTAGAATAATTTCAAAAACATACTTCAGATTTTCAAATATGTCATCCACGCCCTTTTTAGCAGTCTAAATACCCTTACACCTTTAAGTATTTTTAGTGTTCATTTTTTTTTTTACTTTTTTATTATTAATTGGAAGACGTCAATTTATATATATATATATATATATATATATTTCTTTAATTTTTATTTAAACAATGTGATACTTTTTCAATTTAAGATAAAATATATGATAATTTTAATTAGATAAGCCTCTCTTAAGTAAGTTATATATTTGAAAAATACATGCAGTTAAATATAATTGATAAATTATAATACATTTTAATACATTTAGCTTAATATATATGATAAGTTTTCACTTAGTTAAAAATGTTTATTTGATTAAAATTATCACATTATTTATTTTGAAAAAACTAAAAAGTTATCATATAGTTTAAATTAAATTAATTAAAATTTAGATTAAAAAATTTAAATTCTTTAATTTTTTATTTTTATTTTTTATAAAATCATCCAAAAAAATATTTTCAAAAAGAAAAGAAAACATAAAATATTTATAGATAATTTAACTTTTCTAAGCACATAAACATAAATTTAGACTGCCACAGGAGGTCAGATAACATATTTAAAAATTNCTATAAATTTCCGTCATTTCTTTCGTTTTTTTATCGATATCGATATTTTGTTGATATTTCCATCGATATTTCTGTATTTTGAACCTTCGATATTTCCGTCGATACCGATATTTTCATCCTTGATTATACCTTGATATTTTTAGCTTTGAAGTTTTAAATTTAAAAATTAAAATACTAAAATCTAAATAGAACAAGTGAATCTTAAAAGAAATATCTAGTGAACTATAAATTCATTTTTACATTTCCTTAAACAATTCAAAGGATGATTAAAAAAAAAAATGTAAAATTTCTATGTGTATATATATGTAATATGATAATATGCTATTCACCAAAAAAAAAAATATGATAATATGCTAGTTGGTTCAAAACAAAATGAATTTCATGAAAAAAACAAGTGGGGTAAGGAAAAATATCAAGCTAAGTTTTTTGATAAATCGAATTTAATAAAAATCTAATATAATTATTTCTTTTCTATTCAATTTGTTCTAAATGTTAATTGAAAACGAAATTTCCATAATCAGCAGTTTTCCTTTTCCCTTTGTGGCAAAACGAATAAAAATTATATAATACAGAAAAAATCATACAACAAAAGCACATGTTAGAGGAAATAGACCTATCGTTGAAATCCCAAAACTCATAATTTGATGAGATTTTTGAAAGGGTTGGTAAGAAAAAGATGAAGTGAATGCATAAGGTAGCAGAAGATGGCAAGCAGAGCAAGACAACGTAAGAAACGACAACCAAGCGCTTATGGCCTTTCTTTACAATTCATTTCCAGATGTCAAACATAATGCAATTCAAACTGACCAAATGACCAGGACCTTTTGTTTTATATAAACAAAAATTTGATAATTTCTAGCGAGGATAAGAGTAACGCTGACACTGTAAACACCAACATTTTTTCACCAAGTAATGTTGTAATATATTAAAAGTTGAAAAACTAATATAAACTGAAAATAGAAAAGCAAATTTGAAATTCTACTTCAGCATCCCAATGTTTATAAACAAGTTCATACCCGTAATATTATTTCTACAACTCAAATTTATTAGTTAAGGTTGATTAAGTTGTACTTAATAGACTTATGGGTTACTATGATTAGCCCAGAACTATATTCATATTTGTATCTTTGATCCTTAAATTTTTTTTTGTTGGCATTTTGACCCTTAAACTTTAATTTTTGTTACATTTTGATTTTTAAAACTATTTTTAGTCTAAGTTTTATTAATATTTAATTATGTAATGCACTTAATGCAACATGCAGAATCTTGTGAAGTTGTCTAAATTTTATAATTTTATAATTTTGTTATTTTCATGTGGCATTAAGTGCCCTGCATGCTTCAAAATTGCTAAAAATAGTTTCAATTCTCAAACTAAAATGTAACAAAAACTTACGTTAAAAATGCAAAAATAAATAAATATATATCTAAGGACCAAAATGCAAATGTGAACATAATTTAAGGACTAACCGTGTCAATAACCTTAGACTTATCCCAAAGTACTTGTTACATGTTACTTACAAACTTAGAAGAAGAACAATCAACATTAAATTTTAAAAAAATTATCATTTTGCATGAGTGCCACAAAAAGTATACGACTCAAAATTTCATGTCTCATAAAATATGTGAACTGTAATGTGTAGAACCATTTAATCAGTGCTAAAAAATAAAATATTATTCTAATTTAGAAATATTAAAATAAGAAAATATAACTTAATAAATGCAACAAGATAGGACAAAAAATTTACTTACGTACCTCCGATAATATATAAACTAAAAAGAGATCTATCTATCACCACGTAAAAATAAAAGTATTAAGACAAACTATATATTACAACAATTTATAAAATATATTGAGAATCTGTTTTTTGTGCATAGGTTATGGGAAAGATCCAAGATTATTCCAGTTTTTAAATATATTAAAGGGAGTAATAGTATGTCATCTTTGAACTTTCAATTTTCAACTTTGAAGACGAATTGTTGAACTTCAATAAAAAGGAAACTTGTCTCACCCAGTGATGAAAAACATTCCCTACCAATTTGGATACCATCAAGTCCTACAAATTTAGTGATACAATTTTTTGGAGTTGATCGGCATAATTATAAACTTACATGAAAATCCTGAAACCATAGTTGCACAGTATCATGAGAATCTGAGAAGATTTATCTTTCTGGTCTCCAAAAATCAAACCCCAAACTAAGAAAAATTGTAACAATTCCAATGAATAAAATTGCGACTTCAATCTCACATAACCAACAAAACATGTATGTCATAGGAATGAATAAATAATGCTAATGACAAGGCTGTGTTAGCACATATGATAGCCACATGTACACATCAAGTCAACAACTAATCCATCTCCACAAGTTTGTGCTCTAATCCAAAATATTAATTTGCTGATCTAGAATCTGATTGGTCTAAATTAAAAAGTGAATAGTAAGAAAAAATAAATAAATTTATGTACAGCATTGTGAATGAATTTGTGTATCCACTGTCTCATGGTAGATGAATTAGATATCATCAAGCCTTCATATATGCCATTCAGTAATGTGATATAAATAAAATGAGGCAACACTACTTTAGCAGTTAAAAAAAATGACACTGCCTAGCTCATATGCTACCTTAAAGTGTATACACCTTACCGATCATTCACCAACCAACTTATAAGAGCAAAGAAATGTTGGCAGCTGAACACAAATATCAGTAAAACCCTACTTATATAATAGTGTTGGCTGTTTGTACAGCTGAACAAGACCTGCAGCGAAAGAAAATCACACAGAAAACACACATATATTCCAATAGCTACAATCAGATGTTTACCGGCAAGAGGCAAAGACAGGGGAAAGAGAGGAAGCTTTTCATATTCTCTGTTTATATTCCTAAAATTCAGATTACATAAACATATTCTCAATGGCTCGTACTCAAGCAAAACCGAAAGGGTTCAATTGGATTTGTGTAGAAAGTAAATCCTAACCATACAAGTGTCAAAGTGTAAGACATACAAGCAAGATTAGATTAACTGTAGATTAGCAACCATATGGTAACTTTTACTTATTTACAGCATATTAATTAATAACAGAAAGAAAGGTGAAAAAGTTTTTAGTAATGGTGTTCATCAATGGCATCAAACAATTGGTTGCTACTGGTTGGCATAAAAGAGAGGATAAAACAATGGCCTGATACAGTAAGACTCAGCACAAGTCATACAAGCAGGCATACAAAACAAACAACTTCAATTGACAATTCTAAGAATTTGAGATCTTCGGTGAATTAAATCCAAAAAATATGAACAAAAACTGAAATCATTAAAGCAGTTGATTTTAAGGTTTGTCAGCTTACCTAAACAAATAAACCCAAATCAATGTCAGCTTTAGGTTTGTGATTAATCTGTTGCTTCATTTTGATCAAAGTGAAATTTGCAGCTTGTTGTTGAGTGACTATCTATTTGTAAGGGAAATTTGGAATTTAACTTCTGTGATGTTAAATGGAAAGTTTGGTGCACTGATAATATGTTGGCTTCTTATTTATCTTCTATGCTGGTTTAGTTTTTGGAGATATTCTCATTTCATGATTATAGTCATCAGAAGACATTTCTCTGAGGTTACTTTTCTATGAAGGCACACATTCAATTTGAAGCATTTTGATGGTACTATTTGTGAAAATATACAATTACATATAATTGTTATACAGATCCACTAAACAATTATTATTCCACAGTTTTAATAGCATAGTTGCACATGTTTTAATGTGAATCTTCTGGAGCTTAGACTATGTTTTTTTTTTTTTTTTTTTCTGTCATATATTAATGTTTGTGAATGGAGCTTTTGGAATTTTAACTATTCTTGCACTCTAATTCATTTGGTCTGCACTACCGATGATTTTCCTGTGTAGTTTTGCTGGTCATTTTGTTAGTTTGAAGTCCCAAAACCCATAATTTGATGAGATTTTGAAAGGATTGGTAAGAAAAAGATGAAGTGAACGAATAAGGCAGCAGAAGATGGCAAGCAGACTACGACAATATAAGAAACGACAACCAAGTGGTTATGGCCTTCTTTACAATTTAGTTCCAAATGTCAAAACATAATGCAATTCAAACTGACAAAATGACCAGGACTTTTTTTTTTATTTTTAAATTTATATATATATATATATAAACAAAAGTTAGATAATATTAAGTATTCAAAATTTTATTTTTCTATTGGGCTAGTATTTTAGTGAGGATAAGAATAATAACATGATAGTATAAACACAATTCACCAAAAATTATACTATAAACACAAACATTGTTTGCCGGTTAATGTTGTAATATATTAAATAGTTGTAAAAATAATATAAATAAGTAAATTTGAAACTCTAGTCTTGGTTCAAGTCTAGTTTTGGTAGTCCCATTTGGACTCAAGTGTTCTTCTCCGCTGCTACAGCACGAGGGGGAGGGAGTTTCTAGATACATAAGCCCCTATTGTGGACTCCCACTGGGTTGAAAAGACGCATGAGTTTGATTCACTCACTATAAAACTCCTGGACTTATGACCCTACTACGAATAAATCCTTTTTTATTCAGCAAAAAAAAGAAAAGTAAATTTGAAACACTGCATCGACATCCAAATGTTTATAAACAAGTTGATACCCATAATATTATTTGTACAACTCAAATTTATTAGTTAAGGTGGATTAAGTTGTGCATTAAGTTGTGCCTAATAGACTTATTAAACATTACTTGCTACTCACAAAGTTGAAAGAAGAAAAATCAAAATTAAATTTTAAAAATATTATCATTTTGCAAGAGTGACAAAAAAAGTATATAACTCAAATTTCATGTCTCATAAAATATGTCAGGCTCTAATGAATTCAGCATAAAACTAAAATATACTCGACTATTTAAATCATTGCTAAACAATAATTTTTTTTTCTAATTTATAAATTGAAAAAATAAGAAAAGATAACTTAAGGTGTTGTTAACGTATTTAATTTTTGATTTTATTTCTACTAAATTGTGTGTAACTTGCTTACTTCAATTGTTTATGTGTTAATTAGTGGTAGTTAGCATTTGTTAGACATAATTTTCTACGAAAATGTGGAAAAAAACAATTTTAAATTGTGTTCTATTTGATGTTTACGGTTTTTTCCTTATTTAGATTTTTATGCTTAATGAGATGTCTACCATTAACTAATACTGCAAATATTACACTCAATTTAGTAGAAAAAACAAAAATCAAATACATTAACAAACAACACCAATTAATGCAACAAGTTAGGAAAAAAATAAAAAAATGCAACTTACCTAATAGACAAAAGAGATCTATCACCACGTAAAATAAAGGTAATAAGACAAACTATTTTATAACAATTTATAAAATATGTTGAGGATCTGTTTTTCGTGCATAGGTTATGGTAAACATACAAGAATATTCAACTTTTTTAATAATATAAAGGGAGTAATAGTATGTCAGCTCTTTGAACTTCCAACTTTGAAGACGAATTGAAATTTCATGATTGGGAAACTTCTCATCCCGTGATGAAAACATTCCCCACCAATTTGAATCATCCTCAAACCCTAGAAGTTAGACGTACAGTTATTTGGAGTTGATTTATAAATGACATATTAATAATGTTTCATAAAAATCCTGAAACCATTGTAAATAATTAGACAGTTTCATGACAATCTTTGAAGATTTCTCTTTCTGGACTCCAAAAAGCAACACCAAACAAAGTAAAATTGTACAAATGCTAATGAATAAATTTGCAATTTTCATCTTAAATATACAATACCACCAATTACCACAAAAAAAAAAAAAGGGAACACGTAGAAAACCACCAAAACATGCATTGTTTTTCCTTGCATTTGATTTGTAGGTAAGATTTTTGACAGAGTTTATTGAACTTGGAGTCTCTGTTCATGAATCGAAACTAGTATGTGTGCTGTTCACAAATTTTTTCTAAGGCTATCATAGCCTTTTGATGAATTTCTCCAAGAGATATTTGAACAAGGCTTTTTTGTTCAAGAGCAATTTCTCTCTCTAACTCATGCTGAATTTCTTTAGGAAGAGAAGTAATGTAGACTTGTCTGAGCTCAATGCTGTCAAAGCCATTGAGATAATAGAATAGTTTGGACATCCTTTAATAATGGATGTCAATATCTTTTTTCTTCAGAGATCAGCACTTCATGGCAAAATACTCTTTACGGTTCTGCTGCTGTTGAGGCTGAGTTTTTCTAAGGAATTGAAAGCGAAGTTCTTCAATGGCTTGGTTTGGAGAGAAATTGAGGAATTGTAACTGCCTGTATTCGCCTAAAAACTGCTACCAATCTCGAAGGAAGCCACTAGTCCTTGACATAAAATCAATTAGAATTAGTCTGGGATTTGCATGTGGGCGAACGACTTGATTATCCATCCAGGCCTAGAATTCTTTGAATTTGACTTCCCATTGGTGAGGAGGGATATCATCGAGAGAAAACCAAGGACCTGAATTGTTTTTTGGAAATTCATTAGTAGTGCTGACAGCAGGGCCAGGGGCTATCGCATTTATTTCTCCATAATCTTCATCAAAGGGAATTTCCACCGTTGGATCTGGATGAATAGTACCAGAAGTTGGCTCTGGGTCTGCCATAAGGAGATCAGTGAGATTGGCTAAATCATTGTCGCTGTCATTGGAAGAAACAGTGTAAAGAGAAGATGATTCATAGCCAAGATTTTGCTGGGAAACAACCATGTGTTGAGGAAGAAGTTGACTAGAAGTGGAAGGACCATGTAGAAAACTTGGAGGGGTCTGAAACCTTGGTCTGGGAGAGAGCCTTCTCGGAGGAGGAGAAAATGAAGGTCTGTCATGTGGGAACTTTTGAAAAAGTTCATATGTCATGGAAGGAGCAGTTCTTTGAGCATTAGGAGTAATAGCAGAGGTAAAGAGGCTGTACTTCTAGGATGTAAAAGGAGAAGATCTGGGATCCCTGTTCTTTACATCATTAGTGATATGCTGAAGTTGTCTTTGGAGCTGCTTAATTTTGGACTCCTTTTTTTGAAACTCATGGCCGAAAGAGTTTCTGCTAATGAGGCGCTGAAGGTCAACAGTCAGTGAATCAATCTTTTGAACCAGATCATGGTAGAAGAATTGAGTTCTTCAGATAAAGAGCTAATTTTTTCATCAGCAACGATATTTCCTTCAACAAGTTTGTCTAACTTGCTGTCGATGCGCTGGAGAGAATTAGAATTTCTTTGAATAGCAGTGGATTGCCAGTTGAGAACTTCTTCTCCAGAGGTTAACGGGGCCATATCTCCGGACGAAAGGACCTTCTTTGGGAGAACAAAGGGGCGAGTGGCCGTCAGGGCTTTAGGAAAAGCCAAAAAATCTTCTCCATAAGTGTTTTGGGATTGGAACATAATGCAAAGGACTGGCTGTGCCATGGCAGGGCTATGGACGGGTTTTGATTTACAGCTCTTTTTGATAAGATGGTGAATATCCAGTCGAGGAAGAGGAGGAGACTTCATTAGAGGAGAGATCCAAGGAGAGTCTGGATCATTGGGATGATATCTTCGTTGAGAGTTGGAAGATTTGCATTGAGACTTTGTTTTACGCCTCCAAAGAGCATAATCATCATCGTCTGAGAAGTCATCATAGCTGCAATCTGGATCACATCTTTCTGGGGCAGTATCCCAGATAAAATGACTATTGATTTTAACCACATAGATTTTCTTGCCATTAGGTAAAATTTAGTGATAGAGATTTTTGTTTCCGAACTAATCGGGAAAATAACCATAGATTGAGCAAAAGGAAGGGTATCTGAAGCAGAGGCTTCAGTATCAGGAACTTCCTCTGGGACTTTGTAAGTTCTTTGAACAGTGCCGTCTAGGAGTCTCTGAAAGAAAGAGACAGGATCCTGGAGAGTAACATGGGGCTTGTGAAACTGCTTCTGAAGTTTTTCATAATTTGTTAGCCATGTGGATGGCATTCTTTTTAGCAGTTCTTCTCTGCAAAGAGATGGGGGAAACTGTACAATGGATGGTATGTGGCTGATCAGCCGAGACAAAGACAGGTCATGCTTCTTGAACAGGAAGACAGAGGTTTATGGCATGATCTTGAAGCCTATAAACAATCTGGTGATGTATGGTGCTAGCATAAGCCGATCCAACTTGAGGAGCATCTTGAATTTGAACCTGTATCTGGAGGGCCAAGGAGAGGATGGGATCTCTGAGCGGCATGTTAAAATTTTGGTAGAAAGTAAGCACGATGCTTCCATTGTTGAGAGTTATGGTGGCGAAACCAATAACATCATGTTCATAGATCATGGACGTTCTGTTAAGGAGGGACATCCTAGAAGTTGCCGGAATGTTCTGTCGTCCAATAACAGTATTACCAGGCTCTGATACCAACAGGGGTTAGGTTGTTCAATAGTTCCAAGTAATACTCAGGTTTGCCTAAGACACCAAAAGCCACTCTTGGGCACAATAGTCTCTGGCCTGATGGAGTATTACCGAAATAGTGAAAAACCTGAAACTCTAGAAGTATCACGGAACAAATGTGCTTTCTGTTGTACAAGATCCCTTCCGCAGGGTGAATACGGAGCATACTTGCAACATCTTAAGTGTTGATGAACATACTATAGTAAATGAACTCAGAGAAAGAAATAGAGAATTTAGCTAGACATATTTCTTGCAAATCACACTAAATTTTTATTTTCAATTTCCTTCTGATTACAAACGAGAATTAGAGCTCCTTATATAGAATGAGAGAGGAGACAACATCATTATAATACTATTCTTTTAAGCACGAAAAAGAAAAAGCAAAAGGCAAAAGCAAAAACAAAAGCAAAAGCAAAAAGCCACCGAAAAAGAGGAATCTGGAACAGGAGCAGGAGCATCACATGTTTTGACTTGGAGAAATGTTAAAGTTCCTATAGTCTGAGTCGTTAGAATCAACAGATCTCATTCCAAGGTTTATTTTCCAATCTTGATAAGAATCATTGGGTAGGCTTGGTAGGCCGACTTCGCGGATCATGTCAAAGTCTTCATATGGGTCCTGAGCATCTTGAAAATATTCTGGAGGAATCTAAGAAAGATTTGTTGGGCGATCTAGGGGAATATTATCAGCAGGATTGTTTTCTTGGTCATGATCCAAAGAAGTAGATAGGTCGGGATTAGATGGGCTTGGATCATAAGGAGAAGAGAATTTGTCTTGGATGATAAAGACTTCATCAGGGCTAGAAGGATGGACGAGACTGTTGATTTCACAGAGCATAGTCTCGAGTTCTAGTATTTGGATAGTATGTAAGCGGATGGTATACACAGTGGCCCACTCATAGGCCATACCCTGAGCTCAATAATTGTTTGTGGTCTTGTTAAAGAAATAAGACCTGTGAAGTATGAAAACATAAGACATTTCTTTCTGTTTTTCAGGAGAGAGCTTCCAAATATATTTGTGCTATAGAATTTTGTAAAGCTCTTCTTTCCACCAAGATAGACTGTGGAACCATTCTAAAAAAGTCCATAGAATAGAGTCATGGTTGGCAGGATCAACCAGATGATCAATGAGAGAAATTGTAGGGAAGACAATGGTAATAGAATATTCCGTAACACATCACCATAGATACCAAAACAGCTCATCAAAGAATTCTTGTTTTGGATCGATGTAAAAGGGGATCACCAAATATAATGTGTTATCTTCAAGATATGTTTTGAAAGGCTGGTCCATGCGGTGCAAAACATGATGAAGATAGGAACTCTTTTTATGCTGGGCATAAGCAAGGATAATATGGAGAGGAAGTTGAGGTTTGAGATCTGAAGGAAGATCTCTCTTAATGGTTGTCATGTCAGGAAGATGGGAGGTTTGGCCATCGTGATCAAAGGGAAAGAAGAGATATGGGAAATGAGCTTCATAGGCTGGGGCCTTGACAATAAGTCAGCAATAATATTTTCTTTTCCTTTTAGATGTTTGATAGAGAAATCATACTTTGCAAACCAGTCCTTAAGCCTTAGGACCTGTTTGTCAGGAAGAGCCTTGTTTTTGAAATTAAGAACTTTAAGAAATGATGAATTGTCCATATGGATTAGAAAATGGTATCCAAGTAAATGAAACTCGAATTTTTTGATACCATATTTGACCGCAAGGATTTCCTTATAGATAGTATGATAATGCTTTTCTGTCTGTCTGAATTGTCCACTGGCATGGCCACAATAGTGGTGTCTTCCTTTCTTATCTTCCTCAAGAAGAACGACACCCCAATAGTCGTCACTAGCATCAATCTGAATGATTCTTTGTCGTGAACCACGGATCTTCAAAGGATGAGGGTTCTGAGCAATCTCCTTTAATTTTTTAACAACCTTGATCATCCTAACCCCTGTTGTGCCCAAGAGTGGCTTTTGGTGTCTTAGGCAAACTTGAGTATTACTTGCAACTGTTGAACAACCTAACCCCTGTTGGTATCAGAGCCTTAACTTCGGTCATGTGTAGGTATATCGGTTGGAAACCAGTATCTAGAGGCGTTGGTTTTCGTGTTTCTGGTAAAACAATGCCACGTACTTATTTTGTCTGAGTTTGTGAACATTTTATAGTTTTGGTAACAAAGAGAAAGATGTCCTTAACCATGTAACCTGCTCGCAGATCTACTAGCAGTTTTATTCATTTTCCGTCACCTTCTTCACAACCTTCTACTTCTTCAGATGATTCTTTAATAAGATCATATTCTTCTCTTTCTATACCATCTCAAAATCACACTACCCATTCTCGCTCTATAACTAAGAATGCGCCTATCGACATTACTAGACAACCCTTAATCAGTCCATACTCCATCTTCAAATGTCACAAAAGGTCCATCAGACAACTCATCTCTCCTAGACAGATTCATACTAAAGAGCTCATCCATACAACTGGTTTGGATCATTGTCTAGTCTCGGCATCTGAAGCCAAGCAGTACATCACTTTGGAAATCCCCTAGGATTACATAAACCAAAGGATTAATGAAGGATACTCTCACCTCCATTTTGGAGCTATCTGTCTCATTCTCAACTTCCATGGACGACAAAACATCCTAGTAACTTCTAGGATATCCCTCTTTAACAGAACGTTCATGATCTATAAACATGCTGTTATTGGCTCCGCCACCACAACTCTCAACAATGGAAGCATCATGCTTACTTTCTACACAAATTTTAACATGCCGCTCAGAGATCACAACCTCTCATCGGCCCTCCAGATACAGGTTCAAATTCAAGGTGCTCCTCAGGTTGGATCGGCTTATCCCGGCACCATCCATCACCAGATTGTTTATAGGCTTCAAGATCATGCCATAAACCTCTGTCTTTCTGTTCAAGAAGTAGGACATGTCTTTGTCTCGGCTAATCAGCCTCGCATACCATCCATTGTCCAGTTTCCCTATCTCTTTGCAGGGAAGAACTGCTAAAAAGAATGCCATCCAAATGTCTAACAAATTATGAAAAACTTCAGAAGCAATTTCACAAGCCCTCGGTTACTCTCCAGGCTCATGTCTCTTTCTTTCAGAGACTCCCATACGGCACTGTTCAAACAACTTACAAAGTCCTAGAGGAAGTTCCTGATACTGAAGCCTCTGCTTCAAATACCCTTCCTTTTGCTTAATCTATGGCTATTTTCCCAATCAGTTCGGAAACAAAAATCCTTGTTTTTCAATTTTATCCAAATGGCAAGAAAATCTATGTGGATAAAATCAATGATCATTTTATATGGGATACTGCCCTAAAAAGATGTGATCCAGATTGCAGCTATGATGACTTTTTAGACGATGATGATATGCTCCTCGAAGGCGTAAAACAAAGTCTCGATGCAAATCTTCCAACTCTCAACGAAGATATCATCTTGACGATCCAAACTCTCTTTGGATCTATCCTCTAATGAAGTTTCCTCCTCCTCATCGATTGGATATTCACCAGCTTATCAGAAAAAACTGTAAATCAAAACCCGTCCATAGCCCTGCAATGGAGCAGCCAGTCCTCTGCATGATGTTCCGATCCCAAAACACTTATGGAGAAGATTTTTCAGCTTTTCCTAAAGCCCTGACGGCCACTCTCCCATTTGTTCTCCCAAAGAAGGTCTTTTCATCCGGAGATATGGCCCCGTTAACCTACTGGCAATCCACTGCTATTCAAAGTAATTCTAATTCTCTCCAGTGCATCGACAGCAAATTAGACAAACTTGTTGAAGGAAATATCATTGCTGATGAAAAATTAGCTCTTTATCTAAAGAACTCAATTCTTCTACCATGATGATCTGGTTCAAAAGATTGATTCGCTAAATGTTGACCTTTAATGCCTCATTAACAGAAACTCTTTTGGCCATAAGATTCAAAAAAAGGAGTCCAAAATTAGGCAGCTCCAAATGCAACTTCAGCAGATCACTGATGATGTAAAGAACAGGGATCCCACATCCTCTCCTTTTACATCCCAGAAGTCTAGCCTCCTTACCCCTGCTATTACTCCTAAAGCTTAAAGAACTGCTCATTCCATGACGTATGAACTTTTTCGAAAATTCTAACAGGACACCCCCTCATTTTCTTCTCCTTTGAGAAAGCTCTCTCCCAGACCAAGGTTTCAGGCCCTTCCAAGTTTTCTACATGGTCCTTCCACTTCTAATCAACTTCTTCCTCAACACATGGTTGTTTCCTAGCAAAATCTTGGCTATGAATCATCTTCTCCTTACACTGTTTCTTCCAATGACAGCGAGAATGATTTAGCCAATCTCGCTGATCTCCTTATGGCAGACCCAGAGCCAACTTCTAGTATTACTCATTCAGATCCAACGGTGGAAATTTCCTTTGATGAAGATAATGGAGAAACAAATGCGACAGCCCCTGGCCCTGCTGTCAACACTACTATCCCTCCTCACCAATGGGAAGCCAAATTCAAAGAATTCTCGGCCTGGATGGATAATCAAGTCGTTCGCCCAGATGCAAATCCCAGACTGATTCTAATTGATTTTATGTCAAGAAATACTGGGTTCCTCCGAAACTGGTGGCAATCTTTAGGCAAATACAGACAGTTACAATTCCTTAGTTTCTCTCGAAACCAAGCCATTGAAGAACTTCGCTTTGAGTTCTTTGGAAAAACTCAGCCTCAACAGCAGCAGAACCGCAAAGAGTATTTTGCCATGAAGTGCTGCTCTCTGAAGAAAAAAGATCTTGACATCCATTGATAATGGATGTCTAAACTATTCTATTTCCTCAATGGCTTTGACATCATTGAGCTCAAACAAGTCTACATCACTTCCTTTCCTGAAAAAATTCAGCCTGAGCTAGAGAGGGAAATTGTTCTGGAACAAAAAAACCTTGTTCAAATATCTCTTGGAGAAATTCATCAAAAGGCTATGATAGCCTTAGAAAAAATTTGTGAATAGCACACATACTGGTCTCGATTCATGAATAGAGACTCCAAGTTCAATAAGCTCTGTCATAAACCTTACCTACAAATCAAATGCAAGGAAAATAAATGTGTTTGTGCTACAAAAAAGAACAACCATTCCCAAAATTACTTTTCCTTTTCCGAGAAAAAGAAGCGAATATTTCCTTTCAAGAAAAATGTCAGATTTTTTAAAAGAAAAGACAGAGGATTTAATTCTAAATCAGACGTTTGCTTCATCTGTGAAAAGAAGGGTCATTTTGCCTAAAGATGTCCTAACAGACAGCAGAAATCTGCTCGTCTCATTCAGCAGCTCCAGTCATTTCCTCTTTCCCTCAAGGATAAAGATGCTGGCATTGAATCTCTTTATGAAAAGCAATCTTGTGATGACAAAGACACTGTCTTTGCCATCCATGACAGCTCCTCTGAATGTTCTGAAGACAGCTCTTACGAGCCCCTGTACAAGATAGAACAAATCTATCAAGTCAAAGATCTTACTCCTCCAATTCCAAATGTCAAGATTGACCTCCTCATTTCAAAATTTGATAATCCTATTAAGCTGATTGTTTACATGGACACATGAGCACATAAAACCATAATGAATCCTTCGGTTCTCCCTAAATAACTTTGGACATAGCACAAAGAGTACTTCAAAGCTACTGATGATAAAATCTTTAAGGTTGATCTCATCACCAAAAGGAAGATAGGAATCAAGTTTTTCCCTGACTATGTTGTGTGGACTCGTGTCCTTGGAAGCAAACTCCCTAATAAAGATCTCCTAATCGGCATGGATACCTACTTCCAAGCTCAACACCTCCGAATTCTCCCACTCGGAATCAGGCATAATAATCATTTCAAGTCTTATACTGATATTTCTAAGCTATTTTCCTTACACGGAAATACATTCCAAGTTACTTCTTCTATGTGCCGATTTCCATGGTGATTTCCAAAAGAAACATCCCTCTCCGCTATGGAAAAACCAAGAGTTTTTTATTCATCTCCCGTTTAAAAAGAATGAAGACATCAATCCCACGAAGACCTCTCATCCGGGAATGACTCATGCAGATCTTACTTTGGCCCGAGAAAAATGTTCTCAACTTTTGGCCCAAGACTAAATTGAGCCCACTACTTCTAATTGAGCTTGCTAGGCTTTCTATGTTGAGAAAAGATCTGAATTGATTTGGAAAAAGAAAAGACTTGTTATTGACTATAAACCTCTCAACCTTTTTTTGAAAGATGACAAGTTTCCCTTTCCAAAGATTCAACCTCTATTTGCCCAGCTTCACAAGGCAAAAATCTTCTCTAAATTCGACCTTAACACCGGGTTTTGGCAAGTGGGTATTCATCCCATTGACAGACCTAAAACTGCTTTTTGCATACCGAATGCCCAATATCAATGGACTGTCTTACCCTTTGGGCTCAAAGTTGCCCATTCTCTCTTTCAAAAAACTATGTTGAAAATCTTTGAACCCATCCTCAATAGCACTCTTGTTTATATTGATGATATCCTGCTCTTTTCAGAATCCCATGAAACCCATCAGGCCTTATTAGCTAAGTTCCATGATCTTGCTCAACAATATGGAATATACTTTCCGACCAAAAGAGTTTTTTGGCCCAGTCCTCTATTGATTTTCTTGGTCTTCATATCAGAGAAGGAGTCTACCAGCCTGGGGAACACTTTACTACGGAATTGACATAATTTCCAGATATCTCTTTGTCAAACAAATTCAGCAATTTCTTGGAATTATAAATTATGTCAGAGATTTCATTCCTCAAGTGGCCCAACATACTAGCCAGCTTTCTGCTCTTCTAAAGAAAAATCCTCCCATGTGGAGCCCATCTCGAACAAAGGCTGTTAAAAAATTAAAGGAGATTGCTTAGAACCCTCCTCCTTTGAAGATCCCTAGTTCAGGACAAAGAATCATCCAGACTGATGCTAGTGACGACTATTAGAATGTCGTCCTTCTTGAGGAATATGAGAAAGGAAGACGCCACTATTGTGGCAATGCCACGGACAATTTAGATAGGTAGTAAAGCATTATCATACTATCTATAAAGAAATCATGGCGGTCAAATATGATATCAAAAAATTCGAGTTTCATTTACTTGGATACAATTTTCTAATCCATATGGACAATTCATCATTTCCTAAAGTTCTTAATTTAAAAAACAAAGCTCTTCTTGACAAATAGGTCCTAAGACTTAAGGATTGGTTTGCAAAGTACAATTTCTCTGTCAGACATCTAAAATGAAAATAAAATATTATTGCTGACTTATTGTCAAAGCCCCAGCCTATGAAGCTCATTTTCCATATCTCTTCTTTCCCTTTGATTATGATGGTCAAACCTCCCCATCTTCCTGACAGAGCAACCATTCGAAGATATCTTCCTTCATATCTCAACCTTCAACTTCCTCCCCATATTATCCTTGCTTATGCCCAGCATAAAAGGAGTTCCTATCTTCATCATGTTTTGCACTGCATGGACCAACTTTTCAAAACATATCTTAAAGACAACACATTATATTTGGTGATCTCCTTTTACATCGATCCAAAACAAGAATTCTTTGACAAGCTGTTTTGGTATCTCTGGTGTTGTGTTACGGAACATTCTATTGCCCTTGTCTTTCCTACAATTCCTCTCATTGATCATTTGGTTGATCCTGCCAACCATGACTCCATTCTATGGACTTTCTTAGAATGGTTCCACGGTCTATCTTGGTGGAAAGAAGAGCTTTACAAAATTCTACAGCACAAATATATTTGGAAGCTCTCTCCTGAAAAACAAAAAGAAATGTCTTCTGTTTTTATACTTTACATGCTTTATTTCTTTAACGAGACTACAAACAATTGTTGGGCTCAAGGTATGGCCTATGCGTGAGCCACTGTATGTACCATCCGCTTACCTACTATCCAAAGACTAGAACTCGAGACTATGCTCTGTGAAATCAACAGTCTCGTCCATCCTTCTAGCCCTGATGAAATTTTTATCATCTTAGACAAATTCTCTTTTCCTTATGATCCAAGCCCATCTAATCCCGGCCTATCCACTTCTTTGGATCATGACCAGGAAAACAATCATGCTAATAATATTACCCTAGATCGCCCAACAGATATTTCTCAGATTCTTCCGGAATATTTTCAAGATGCTCAGGACCCATATGAAGACTTTGACATGATTCACGTAGTCAGTCCACCAAGCCCACCTAATGATTCTTATCAAGATTGGAAAATAAACCTTGGAATGGAATCTATTGATTCTAACGACTCAGACTACAGGAACTTTAACATTTCTCCAAATCAGAACATCATGTGATGCTCCTGTTCCAGATTCATTTCTTTCGGTGGCTTTTTGCTTTTCCTTTTATTTTTGTTTTTGCTTTTGCCTTTTGCTTTTCCGTGTGTAAAAGAATAATATTGTAATGACGTTGTCTCATATCTCCTTCTATATAAAGAGCTCTAATTCTCATTTGTAATCAGAAAGAAATTGGAAATAAAAATTCAGTATGATTTGCAAAAAATATATCTAGCTAAATTCTCTCTTTCTTTCTCCGAGTTCTTTTACTGTAATATGTTCATCAACACTTGAAATATTACAAGTATGCTATGTACTCGCCATGCGGAAAGGATCTTGTACAACAGAAAGCACATTTGTCCGATAATACTTCTAGAGTTTGAGGTTTTTCACTGTTCCGATAATACTTTAACAAGCCAGAGATTGTTGTGCAGTGGCTTTTGGTGTCTTAGGCAAACCTGAGTAGGCTGTGCTAGCACATAACATAGCCACATGCAAGCATCAAGTCAACAACTAATACCTCTATACAAGTTTGTGCTCTAATCCAAAATATCAAGTTGCTGATCTAGAATCTATGTGGTCTAAAAAAGTCTAAAGTGAGAAAAAATTTTAATTTATGTACATCATTGAGACCGAATTTGGTAAAAGAATCAGATTTGTGCATCCACTGTCTCAAAAAAGAAGAAGGAAGAAGTATGGATAAGAGATATGAAACTCTAGTCTCCCACAAACTATCTCAGGAAAAAGCTCTACTGTAGTCTCCCGCAAACTGTCTTAAGAAAAAGCTTTGTGATTCCAAATAACACAAAATTGTTGGTGATGAAAAATCAAGGATAACCCAAGAGAAGAAGGAATGGAGGTTTTTTGCAGTCTAATGGAGCAAGAGGGCATCAATGTTGCGCTTTCCTTCTGGGCCCTTTGTGTACCATGAAGATACATAATCTCCATATACAACTTCACGATATCTGCAAAGAGACGACTCATTGATAAGTTGAGAACACGTTGATACTCTCCTTGCCTTCGCTGGATCATGAAATGTAGCCACGGAAAGTCGTGCTCGAGAGGAATTTGTTAAGGCTCTATGTTGAGAACTCCTGTACTTCCCATTGGTTATAATCTAAATGAAGACATAATAATCTATTATTAGAGAACATAGAAAATAATATCATAATATTTTGAGAGAATTTTCAGGAGAGAAATACAAATGAAACTATAAAACGACCAAAAACCTGTGGAGATCTTATTGGTGGTACGATTTCAGGAATGTATTTTCCTATCTATTTGAAAGAAAGTAAAAGGTTTTCATAGTAGATGAAATAAACATAATCTAGCCTTCAGAAATGCCATCAGTAATATGATACAAGTAAGGCAGCACTGAGATTTCAGGAATATATTTTACTATCTATTTGAAAGAAAGTAAAAGATTTTCATAGTAGATGAATTAAACATTATCTAGCCTTCAGATATGCCATCAGTAATATGATATAAATAAGGCAACACTACTTTCCCAGTTTAAAAGATGACACTGCCTAGCTCATATGCTCCCTTAAATTGTAGATATCATCTTATCATTCACCAACCAGATAATGACAGCGAAGAAAGGTTGCAGCTGAAAACAAGACCAGTAAAGCCCCACTTATATGATAGAAAGGTGAAAGTTTATAGTAATGGTGTTCATCAATGGCATCACACAACTGTTTGCTACTGGTTGACATAAAAGAGGATATTTTTGGAGCAACAGTGGCCTAAGACTCCGCACAAGTCATACAGGCAGGCATATAATACAAACAACTTCAATTGACAATTCTAGGAATCTGAGATCTTTAGTAAATTAAACCCAACATGAACAAACACATATATCATTAAAACAGTTTTAAGGTTGGTTAGCTTACCCAAACAGTAAACCCAAAACCAATTGCCCACAATAAAAGAAAACCTAACCAATGCAAATGCAGTGAAATTGCTAAATATTCTTATCTTCCACTATAAATGTTATGCTCCTTATCAACCATATACTATAATTCGCATAACTAGCAAATGGGAAAAAAAAACATGCTAAAGCCTAACTACTGCCAACAGAGGCAAAACTGGCCAAACGGGCCTGATATCTTTGGACTTGATACTATATATAGCTAATTTAGCATTTTAACATCATGAGAACCTAAGAGGAATATAATTCCAGTAAATATGCTTATCATGATTCATCCAATTAGTCTTAATCAAAAACAACTTTATTGGCCATTAGCAATTTATTTTGTAGCTAAAACAAGTTCAGACTAAAAGAAAGATCAATAAGATCAATGTTGAATTTCCATCATTTATTTGAGATTTTCTTTTAAAACCAAACCATGTTTCATAAATAGATAACCAAAAGTGAATATGGTGATTTCATAATTTTAGTTGCAAAATATTAGAAATTTGACATCTAACCCTCCTGCTTTCTTTTCAATTCCTCAGCTTTCTCAGTTTCCTATTTCAATTAATGCAATGGGTTTCTAAATGCCCAGGCTTACAAAAAGAAAAAGTAAAATAAACCAAAAAGATGCGGATAAATAAATTATTCTAATGAGACAATAAAGAGCTACCTCAGTTTGATCAGCCAAAAGAACCACAATGGCATCATCACCCAACGGTTGAACAACCACCCATTCTCCATCCTTCATAACCTCAAGACCCCCAACCTCATCTTGAATCAACAAAGTAATGGCACCCATATCCGAATGTGCTTGCAGACCCAGTGTGAGCTCAGGCTGAGGGCATGGCGGGTAATAGCTAAATGTTATATTCTGGTAAATTTCCCCAACGACCTCTTCTATGCACTGAGTAGGAAGGCCCAGGCTCTCGGACACCAACCCCAGAACATCTCTAGCAAGTGATCCCATCTGATCACTGTACTTGGTCACCACCTGCCGGTAATCTGCAGGGAAGTGGGGCCACCTCGAAGGATTGCGGCGAGAAAAGGGAAGAGTATGGTGGTCGAAGTAGTCCCTCCAGTCAAGAACAGTGTCATCTCGCTCCAGCATTCGGCTTCCATAGCCCTCAGAGGCTGCCGAGTTAGGATCACAAGCGTACTTGAGCTTGTCAGCGATTGTGCTGTCATTGAAAAAGGTGTGGCCAATTTCCTTTATACGCTGAAGCAAGTCGACTGGGATTCTATGGCCGGTGATATGGAAGGCTCCCCAATCTCTGCAAGCACGCCCGATAGATTCCCTAACCAAATCTCGATGGTCTGGGTCCAAACCAAATAAGTCAATTAACGGAACAGTTTTAGATAGTGCTGAAGGAGAACAGTTGGGTCGGTGCTGGAGGGGTTGGATGTACTGGGGAGGGACTTTATTGAGGCCGGCTTGGGCTATGTTCTGGACTCTGTTTGGTTGACCAACTACCACTTCCATTGTTTCAACGAATCTGATCTGCGTTCCTGTATGATATATATTAGAAATAGATAAATAATCATTAACCCAAAACATACAAACTTCATTACATAATAATCATTAATTCTGTAAGTATAGATTGGTTAATTCTATAAAAAATTTGGATCAAAACATTTTAAAAACACTTCTAAAGAGCCTTTAGCTTCAAATATAAGCTAACACCTTATATTCCTCTTAAGGATTCAGCAACTATACAAGGGCAAATATTCAAAGTAACAAAGAAAGAAATCAACATTATGGCTCTAGTAACTGAGACGATGACAAGCAACAAGTGAAATATCAGGTGAGGGATAGTGCTCGAGGATAGCAGATTATGTTACCCAATGTCAACTACTCGAAACAAGAAGATGATGCTAAACACAGAAACCCCTAACATCACTAAGACCAAAAAAGAATCCAAAATCAAATTTCACAAAATCAAAACATCCCCAGGACAACTAACTTCCATCTTTAGAATATGTGGATGAACAAGGAGGCTTATTCTCAATCCAGAATATCTGACAGTAAGTAAAAATTTGCCTTAGCAGTAACTCTATACTATAAGAATCACAAAAACATCAATGAAACACCACCAAATCACACAACCTCAAAGATGAATACTTTACAATAAGCGGCTGGAAAAGTAAAATTACTTACAACAATACTGACAAATATTTTTAAAATCGTCAGTATTTTCCAATAATAATGACGGGTTCCATTATCGACGAATGATTAAACCGACATTAACTTTAAAAATCCCATTATACTCATACCCACCCAAATTAAAGCAAGTAAGAGAATCTGAAAACTTTGCAAAGCGAGTAAACAGGGAAAAAAAAAAAGAAAAAAGAAAAAATAACACCTTCGTCTAAAATCAAATATGTAAATGCTTATGGGAGATTTTTCATACCAGTGTCGGATATTTAGGACTTTCCGGGGACGAACAGTGCAGGAATCTCAGATTCAACGTCGATTTGGCTGATGAGATCTAATGTCGGTTTCGTTGGCCAAGTGCAAAAGTAAGGGTAAGCCTGAGAAAAATGGTCTATCGGGTTCAATATAAAAATTAAATAAAGATTACATTATAATGAGGTGTCTAAACTGGATGAATCAGGTGTTTTCTGTTGTGTCTATTTTGTTTCGAACTTGTGATGTTGGGGATATAATTTATCCATTTGACCGCAGGATTAGAAGATCGGTACGATGAATCAGGTGTTAAATGAGATACTTTTTTTTTTTTTACTTTAGTTTCAGTATTAACAAAAGTACTGCAATATTAATGTGAATTATTAAAGTTAATATGCTATATAAATAAATATATATTATTTAAAAAATATTTTAATTATAATATTTATAATGAATATTGAACGGTTTAAATATTATCAAAGTAAATATTTACTTTTTAAAACTCTGTTGGTTCTGTTTTCTAAAATAAAATAAAAATTACTTGAAAAATATAATTAGTTAAAAAATTAAAAATATTTAATAAAATATATATAATTAATTAATAATTATAAATAATTTTTGTACATAATTATTGAAAAATAAATTTTAAATGGATTATATTTATTCAATCTATATTTAAATAATATTTATTTTTATGCTATATATACTGCAATCTACATTTTTCATTGTAGATTGTTAAAATTAATATGCAACATAAGCAAATATAAACATTGTTTTAAAAAAATACATTGCAATGACAACATCTATAATGAATGCCGATTTAATATTGTTAAAGTAAATGTTTATATATGAAAACTCTTTTAGATATTGTTAAATTTAAAAAAAAAAATTTCTTTAAAAATTAAATTTTATTTAAAAACTAAAAATATTTAATAAAATATATAATTAATTAATAACTATGAATAATTTTTATGCACATTATCGTTATAATTTTTAAATTAATTATACATTTATACTATATAAATTTATAAAAAAAAAATTATATTATAATATAAAAATAATAATATTTTATTTAAATAAATCAAAAAATCAGTCTGTTTAATACTTTATAAATAACAAATTGACATAAAAGAAGTGTCACTTATAGTCATATTAAAGTCAATATGAACACACAATCTAGATATCTCAGTTCGGTTTATCCAATTTAGCTTAATAATCGAATTGGTGTATAAGTCCAGTGACATTAATATATCGAATTGAGTGTGTTGTAGGTATTTTTGGCCAACGGGGTTAATACCTTACTATTTGGGCAATGAATAAATACTCAACTATTGTGGTGGGCTAGACATCCATTATAAACAAAACCTTAAGCTCAAGGACCTATGGAAATAGGGCTAGGTGTCACCCATCTAAGGGGAGTCTTTTAAAGTTTGAATCTTGGTCATCGAAAAGGAGGATAAAAAGGAAAAAGACAAAGAAAGAAGATTATCACTTTTTGACTTTGGGAAACCTAGGAGCTGCCATTCTTGGATCTCTCCCACAAAAATTCCTTGTCTCATCCGAGTTTCCCCATGCACTGCCGGGCAGAGGCGGCACTGTTCACAGATTCGGTCAAATAGTACCACCGAAGCCTAAAACCTCCCTTTGACTAATTTTTTTATCTTTTCTCCATTTATTTCCATGCTATTTCAATATTATTGATTTCTTAATGAGTTCAATGGCTGACTTAAGTATCGGAGGAGAAACGCCGGTCACCATACCGGCGCCCCTTTAATTTGTTTTTTATTTATTTTATAGGGCTTGGTTGTAGCTTTAAGGACGTGGGGACAGCTTCCGAAAAATTGCCACAACATATTGGCGCCGTATGTGGGAAACATTCTTGATTTCATTGTATTTTGTGGTTGATTTCGCTTTCAAAGGTCTCCAATTTGTTCTTGAAGAAACCAGCCTTGTTCCCTTTGTTTTTTTGTGCAAAGCTTTGTCCGTGGTTTAGTGGAACCAAATCCAGACGAAAGTTGAGGCTAATCATTGGTGGACAAAAGCGGAGACAGACCAACTCCAGTCGGAGGCAAACCTAATCACCTCCGTATAGACGCATAACGTGACCGATCGAGTTTAGCCGGTGCAAAGCCTGAAAGAGATGCTGAATACCCACCTAGAGCCGCA
Source organism: Ochetophila trinervis (assembly GCA_003254975.1). Taxonomy (NCBI): domain Eukaryota; kingdom Viridiplantae; phylum Streptophyta; class Magnoliopsida; order Rosales; family Rhamnaceae; genus Ochetophila; species Ochetophila trinervis. The sequence goes on from QANX01006671.1 coordinate 33,987, forward strand.
AGTCACAATGGGCAGAGTTGAATCGTCCAATAGAGGAGTCGGAGGCAAGCGACCTGTGAGAATCAGTTATGTTCTGTACTGAGGAACCTCTGTTTCTGCAGTTGAACCTAGCCTGCCACCCACACAGCTGCCTCTACCAACCCGAAGGAGAAGCGAGAGGCGGGTAGCCCTGCGCTCGGAGCGAACTCGGATCTCTGACCTGGAAAATCGGATGGAACAAAATGTAGGATTGCTCGAGAATTAGCAGCAAACCGATCGTGAACTTATTTTGCGGACCACGAGGAGCCCAGCTCTTGTAGATTCTCCGCGGGATCGTGTCAACCCCCAGACTCATGAAGATGAGGGAGCACGGGGAAATGAGCTGAGAATCATAACTGGGGGCTCACAACGCCGTGACCAAGGAATGATGGCACCATCGAAGCCACACTCAAGGCCACCTACAGGCGGAGCCAGAAGAAACCCCACACGGAGTTATCTGTCACCAGTCCGTCAGCAGCCAGTAAAGGAACTCAACAGCCCGTAGTTAAGAACTGTGAGCTATGCTTTCTCCTCCCCAGATGATGGTTTAGATTTCAGCGATCTCAGGATTTCTCTCAAGGCCAGAAGACGATAGTGAGAAGAGCAGGAGCGAGCGGTATCCCTGGGCGAGCGCAGGAGGCGAGCCGAAGAAGAAGATGAGATGAGGCTAATTTGAGCAGGGAGAAGCAAAGGATCCGGGCAAAAGAGAAACAAAAAATCCAAGCCTAGGAGAAACGAAGGATTGAAGCTGGAAAGCTGCAGATGTTTGAAGCGGAAAGAAGGGGATTGGAGGATGAAGCGAATGCACGGTTTCATATTGAGCGACAATACCAAGCCCTGCATTTGCAGCCCTATGCCTATGTGCCTGGACCAGGACAAGGAACTTCCTCGTTTGGAGTAGCGATACGTCGGGCCAGCCTCCCTAAAGACTTTAAAATGCCAAGTGTGGGAAGGTATGAAGGCAAAAGGAACCTAACAGAGCACCTAGGAGCTTACAAAGTGTGGATGGAATTTGAGGCAGCGGGTGACGCCATCAAATGCCGAGCCTTCCTTTTAACCCTTGGAAGAGTAGCTCAAACCTAGTTCACTAGCTTATGCCCCGGCTGAATTGATTCTTTCAGCCAGCTGTAGAACGCTTTCATGACACAGTTTATAGGAGCTAGGCCGGTGAAGAAGCCACCCTCCCATTTGTCATCTACCATTCAAAGGGAAAGCGAGTCCTTGAAGGTGTATGTCCAAAGATTTACGGACATGATGATACAAATCGAAGGCTGTATCGATGATTGTGCTATGCAAGCTATGCAAGATAGAGTCCGCGACGAGGATTTCATCAGAACGATAGCTAAAAACCCACAGTAGACATTTTCTGAGATGTTGGTTGAAGCCCACAAACACATCTCCACGGAAGAAATCATCCAATCTCGAAGGAACCTGAGCCGCAATGGAGGGAGCGGAAGATATAAGGCTAAGAGGAGTCAGAGGGGTTCCTCTCCTCAGAACAGCAAAAAAAGCTACGAGAAGATAAACCCAGCACTTCAACTTCCCAAAAGCAAGTTTGATAGTTTCACCCCCCTCAACACAATACGCTCAGATGTATTGATGCAAATCGAGGGAAGTAACTTGCTGAAGAAGCCTTTCCCGATGAAGGGACCACCCAAATGCAAAAACAAGAATAAGTTTTTGGGCACACCACAGAAGAATGCATGGAGCTGAAAGACGAGATTGAAATCTTAATTCAGAGAGGGCAGCTGAAGGATTTTGCGGCGAAAGCTGCAAGGCTTAGCGCTCCAGCTCCCCCAAGGCGGGAGGAAGCTGGAATGGGAGAGGCACTCGCCGCTCTACCAGGATAATGTCCTCGAAAATGTGACAACGATCATGGGTGGACCTGGAGTAGGAGGTGAATCCAACCGGTCAAGAAAGGCGTACGCGAGGGATGCCAAGAGTCTTGATGTGTATCATGAGGTGAATTGCATTTTCAGGCCAGTGAAGGCAGCTCAGAAGGAGAGCTTCTCTGTGACCTTCACGGATGAGGAGACTATGAGAATTCAGCACCCGCATGATGAGGAGATTATGGGAATTCAGCTCCAGCCTCAACCTCAGTCCCGTGGCATCAGCTTAGGCCCCAGCATTAACTTCGGGCTTGTAGCCTTAGTTTAGGTCCCAAGCATCAACCTCGAGCCCATGGCTTCAACCTAGGCTCTATGCATTAACCTCGGTTCTGAGCACCGACACAAAACAAGGGCTCCTACGTACATCCTAAATAGTTTCTATACAATACATGCCCACAAACAACCTAGCCGTAAACCCTAGAAGCAAAAAACAACAATCAACACACATATAGCCTATGAATATATTCGCGGCGAACCTAGAAAATCTATCGTCGGCAGCAACACATAAGCACAAAATCAAAAGCAGAAGCGAGCAGAACACCAAATAACAAGCAGCAATTATTTTTCCAACACTGAAAGAAAAGAAAAGGGCAGATAGCACATCGTACATTTGAGTCGGCAACGGAAATTAGGGGCGTGGCAAGCGACAGCGAAGGTAAGGGAGATTTTTCCTGCCGTGAACTTGAGAAAATTGCACAAAAACAGAAAAAGTTAGAGAAAACTGCTAATAAATCGTCGGTGATAAACAAAAAGAAAGATAAAAAAAAGGCGAAAACCTACTACACCGACGCCCCTTTGACCGGTTTTTTATTTATTTTACAAAACTTTGTTGTAGTTTCAAAAACGTGGGAACAGCTTTCGAAATATCACCACAATAGAGTATATATAACATGTGCGTCAATTATATAGTTTCATGGAGTCCGTTTTTTAGATTATTAATGGAAACCCAAATATAATTACTTAAAAAAAAAACCAAATTAAAACCTAAATATCTGAGTTCGGTTGATCCGATTTAGCTTTACAAATCACGTTTGGATATCTGGGTTCGCTTTGGGTCGGTTCCATTGACTCGTTGCCGCCGAAGTTCCAAAGGAAACAGTGGGCGCGGTGGCAACTAGTAATAAATAAATAAAACAGAACAAGTAGTTTATATTTTGAAGCCTGATTTTCCATTCCAGTACTACTACTTGTGTGCGTTACCTTATCATATTGACTTAGCCAGAAGCTGACAAGTGACAACCCAACTGGTCTTTCTGTATATATAAGGATAACGAAAACACCCTCTTTCTGATTATCTGAATTCGATTTCCGTTTCATTCACTACCAAAAAACCATCCACGAGCCTATGAATCCAAAATTTTGAATTTTTATTTTTGGGTACTAAGAATCAGATCAAAATGCCACCAACAATTGCTCTCTCTGCTTCTTCGTCTTCTTTGTCCCTTCTATCTCCTCTCACTTCTTCTTCTTCTTCTTGCTCTTCTTCTTCTTCGCAGAGAATACCAAAAACGGCTTCTTTTGCAGCCAAAACACTCGGCTTTTCTCGGCGTCGTTCAATGGCTTGTTCCGCCGTTTCGATCGAGAAGGAGACGCCGGAAGCCCATCGTCCCGACACGTTCCTCCGGGAATCGTCGTCGTCTTCTTCAGTACGGGCACGCTTCGAGAAGATGATACGGGAAGCCCAAGATGCCGTTTGCAAGGCCATTGAAGTCGCCGACGGTGGAGGACAGTTCAAGGAGGACGTCTGGTCGAGACCCGGTGGTGGTGGAGGTATTAGTAGGGTCCTTCAAGACGGCGCTGTTTGGGAGAAAGCTGGGGTTAATGTCTCTGTTGTCTATGGCGTTATGCCTCCTGAGGCTTATAGGGCTGCTAAGGCTACCTCTGCTGATCTCAAGCCTGGTCCTGTTCCCTTCTTCGCCGCCGGCATTAGCTCTGTAATACCCATTTCCTGAGTTTTGCTTTCTTTTTTCTCTGCCAATTTTTTTTGTTGGAATCGTTTCTGAAATACCCATTTCCTGAAATTTCCTTTCAGGTTTTGCATCCCAAGAACCCTTTTGCGCCTACATTGCATTTCAATTATCGGTATTTTGAGACTGATGCTCCACAGGGTATTGATGATCTTTTAAGAGCTTATAGTAATAGTTTTAGAAAATTCATTCTCTCTTCAAAGAACCACTAACCAGTTTTCTCCAATTTGGTTGCTAATTTTATATGAACTAGTTGTGGTTGTTGTATGAAGAATCCAAGAACCTGATAACATGGTATATCGTAGTGAATGGCTGATTCAGTTCCTTTATTATAACAATGTAATAGCTGCAATTATGATAGTTGAAGTGGTAGCATTAGAATATTTTCTATAATTGGAATTTGGAAATCCGTCTGGTACATAATAAGATGAAACAAAATTGAATTTTTTAAATTATTTCTCCTTTTATTCCATGCTTGGAACTCTTGCATTTGTCTCATGTAGGTTGTAATCGAATTTCATCCTAGTCTTACAGATAAGAAATACAGTTTGGACTCTGATTTGGTGTGTTTAATAATGCAGATGCTCCTGGAGCACCAAAGCAATGGTGGTTTGGCGGTGGAACTGATTTAACTCCTGCTTATGTCTTTGAGGAGGATGTTAAGCACTTTCATTCAGTACGTGTTCATAAACTAATAATAATTGCTTAATGCATCCTGCTTGCTGTTATGGAAACAAACAAAATATCTCTTTATGATTTGCTAGAAGAGTAGTTACTTTCTACTCTGTCTTCTAATTAACTTTTCCAGTGAAAAAGAGGAAAGAAAAAGGTTTTCTTCCCTATGGTTTCGAGTATTTAACAAAGCATTGGTTTGTTTGCAACATAGGATGACCAAGGAATTGTATCTATAAAATATTAATGCAAACATTTTTGAACTTCTTTTTGTTATCTATATAAAATGGAATCTGAGTTTTAACAAAGTGTATACTGACACTGGCAACTTTTTGTAGGTTCAAAAAAGGGCCTGTGACAAGTTTGAGCCTACATTCTATCCCCGATTCAAGAAATGGTGCGATGATTATTTCTATATCAAAGTATGTTTCTTGCTGAACCTTTTGCTAGTTTGTGTTATATTATTGTGCAGAACTTATCTTGCCTGGCTGCTTCAGTTTATACGGATGACATCTTTATTAACAAACTAAACATGTTGGTGCTTGTCACATCACATGATGCTTTTATGATTTCTTATTCTTCACTTCTGATTTCTGTCTCATGAAATTTTGTAGTTTAATGGTGAATGTCAAGGTAGTTATCAGTGAATGGATTTATAGTGTGATTACTCAGTTCAGTTGAGAGACTCACTAGACCACTGGAATATAGTAACTGTAACTCATGTTTCATCTTAGCTATTTACTCTTGGCTATGGGGTTTGTGGGAAGAAAAATATTATATATGCTGTCTTTTTAGTAAATCTGCATCTATCTCTTAGAACGTAATAACTTAGTTAGTAGTATTTTTGAGGTAGTGGTTTGGCAGAGTACTGTAACGTTGAATTCTTGTTTTTGGGTTTTCCAAATATTTGTTGTTTTGAAGAAGGTTGAAGAATGCATCGTAACATTCTTGCTCAAACTTATAAAAATGTCTGAGTGTGTTGTATTATTCCTGCACGTTGAACTCTTTTTTGCCTGCTTTGGATGCTTGTATGAACCATTTTTGTTGAAAATGTGGTTTGCATTTTCATTTGTGTTGTTAAAATGAGAGAACATTGTCTCAAATAATAATTTTGAAATTTGCTGTTTTTTGGGCCTTGTCTGACACTCACTTCTGTATGCAGCATCGGGGTGAGAGACGAGGGCTTGGAGGAATATTTTTTGATGATCTTAATGATTATGATCAGGAGATGCTTCTTTCGTTTGCAACTGGTAATTGCTTGAGAATATTTGGTGCCTTTCTTGTGACTATCCCTGTAAATATTTCACATTATTCAAATGACACTATCCTCTTCCTGCACATTAAATTATGAATTTGCAGAATGTGCAAATTCTGTTATTCCCGCGTACATTCCCATTATAGAGAAACGAAAGGATACACCATTTACGGATAAACACAAGGCATGGCAGCAATTGCGAAGGGGACGCTATGTCGAATTCAATTTGGTACTGAAACAAGTTCTGAAGATTTTAGTGCAGCTAACATTATTTTTTCTTTTGTAATTGATGCCCTATTTATCTGTTACCATTTCTTCTAGGTCTATGATCGCGGTACAACATTTGGATTAAAGACAGGAGGTAGAATTGAGAGTATTCTTGTTTCTCTTCCTCTAACTGCTCGGTGGGAATATGACCATGTAAGCCATTTTTGGACCCTTTTAAATGAATAATTTTTCTTCTGTTATGCTAGTACCACATAAAAAACTTGAGCTGCAATTGAGGATATGATCTTGTTTGGTTTGCAGAAACCGGAAGAGGGAAGCGAAGAATGGAAACTATTGGATGCTTGCATCAACCCAAAGGAATGGATATAACGTTTTTGTATCATATTTGTTAAACTCCACTTTCCTCCCCCATCTTTTAGTTTTTCTAAGTTTGCTTTTTGTAGCTGAGTTGAAGTTGGCGGTTGATATATATATATTTTGGGTGAATGGCGGTTGATATATTTATGAGAGTAATCCAATGGATCATTTGTGTGAATGCTATGAGTTAAATTTTCCATATAAATATTCTGTTAAGCAATAGTATTGAAACAGCTACGTGTAGGTAGTTCTTTAATGGGAAAATAACATGACTTCTTAATATATTTTATTTGCGCTTTTTCATCATTTTTTCGTCACTATTTGACAACCTCATTTGTATAAATCGAATACAAGGAATGAAAGATAGTATAAAAGAAATACGATCTGAAAGAGATCTGATTTACAAGGATTTCTATTAGCAATTTGAATGAATATATAGTAATTATAAAAGAAAGAGGAGGTTAACATGAATCTCTTTCTCTCATTTTTTTCTTTTGGGGGGTCAAATCTCATTTATGTATTTGAGACTAATTTATCCGCAAAATTTTATACATATCTACTTGATATTTAGAACATTAAAGTGCAAGTTAAAAGAAAGGTAATATATATATATATATATATATATATATATATATATAACAATCAATATTAAATAACTCAAATTTCCTTAACAAATAAAAGAATAAAGGTAGTAATTATACTCAAAGAAAATCATTTAATCATGCACATAATCATACACAGAGAAGTCATTATACAGCAGCGAACCATCCTTGTAGTGAAGAAGGTAATAACAATTATCACAGAAATAGCAAGGGTTATCCTGAGCCCACTTGTCATCGACTGTCACCTTTGTAGCTCTATAGATCTTACATGTACTGCATTTTTGAACACGCGGTTTCAGCTGAAACAAGACTATTGGATATGCTGCCTGGTTTTGCACATCCTCTGGATGAATAAGCCTCATGTCTCTAAACACAATTGTATGCTTGCAGTCTCCCTGCAACCAAGTAATTCCATAACAAAGAAAATTTAATGGCTACAACAATCAGCACAAATAGAGACATGCAGAACATGAATTCGATGCCAAATACCAGCAAAAGACAGGACAGTAAGCCCCAAAGGTAATGCTTTTCTTTGTTTGTATGACATAAATGTACCTGGTGACAATATAGATAACCAGCTCCAAGTCGAAACTTCAAGTCACAAAACCGTGTTTGATGCATGTTAACAGCTTTGAAGTGAGGCAATTCTGAAGCCATTACATCACCCATGATTGCTTTTTGCTTCTGTTGCAATTCTCCTGTAGTTATGCATTCCCATTTTTTAAGAGCTTCTTCTTTATTGTTTCTGAGCCAATTAAAAATAGGTTCACTATACTCCTCTGCAGATGGATTCCTCAAATCGTTGCAAAATACATCCTACAAGAAATCAGCACTTTGTTAGATTAAGTTTCAACGTCATCTTCATTGTGATAATGGAAGTGAATTAGTAAAGCTTCTAACCTCTATGAGGAAATATCCAGAAGGATCATACTGCCCAGCCTTTTGCATCACCTGGTCGGTTAAGCAGTAGATCTTGTCCCTCAATTCAGTCAATTTTTGTTGTCCCAGGACCAAGAATTCTTGTGTCTGAAAGAGATTCGTAGAAACATAAATTTATACAGCTGGAGCTGGATGGGGAAAAATCATTGGAGTTTAGCATGGAACAAATTAAAATACCTTTACCCATTTTCTTATATTATGGTAAACCTCAATAGAAAGGGCACTTTCAGGATATTTCACAGCAATGTGTTCCTGAGAGCTTGACAACTTCACCTGCTTTTTCATTGAGACATAAACAAAGTAAACAAAAAGTTTCCATCTCTAAGTTGTCAAAAAGGACAAATTAAATCTGATTGCATGGAGAAATTAAGGGCCCATTGTTGATAAATAGGTGCAGGTTCCAATAATAAGATCCAAATGACAGAACCTCTTAAAATATTTACAACTTATGTACATGGACCACAAGTAATTTCACAGTGGCATTTACTCAAGGTAGAAAAAACGCTTTCCAAGTACATGCAATTTAGTTTATCATCAAATGATAATAGGCTTCACATGTAAGCCGCAAAAGCTAGCCGAAGAAATACCAAATAAGATAGTTTAATTTCTACATAACAAATATAAAATCAATATCAGAAATGCATCATGTCTACATCTTCACTAAGTCCACTCTTTACTGATCTTAATGCTCCTTTGTTTCCAATTGTGAAGGATAGGGAGAGATTAGTTACTAGGGGGTTTTTAATTGAACATTATGATTACAAGCAAAGGCCAAGTTTGGATAGAAAATAAATGGAAGATGGCTTTGAGATAGATAAAAACTTCAAAGTTAGTAATCTGAAAATCTAGGAACACTATTCAAGAGATAAAACAGCAACATCAATAATGTGCATTGGCGAACCTTTGTTACTGCATTTGCAGACCTGAGGGGCTTCATTCTTTCAATTTTCTCGGAGGAAGGAATGGCACAAGCAATCATCCTGCAACTGGGGCTGGAACAAGTTTAAAACAGTTAATAAAAAATGAATAGATAATTAAAATGAGTTCAATAGTTAAACTACGAACTTGAATGAATGCAGTCTCACTGCTGCTTTGTCTTCATCCTGCCTTTTTTTAATTTTTGCCAGTTCCTCCACCTTTTCAATATACTTTATCTGGACAGGCATGGACAGAAATTATGTTAATACTAATTACTAGGCCGTGTGGACAGAATAATGTTATTACTAAATATGACAAAATGCAAACCATGAAAATTTAAGTAAAATGGAAATATTACACAATGACAACCACTATTAGTGCAACACACTTCAAGCTCCAAGTATATTGCTTATTTCATGTAATTGCTAACCCAAAATGTAATACCAGCTAAAACAACCAATCTACCAACACTTTGCATATACAGGGCATCACAGGATCTACAAGGAAAATAGAAAAAAGAGAGAGTCAAAATTTGCAATTGCTAATGGTTATCAAAGAAAAAGCAAGATCAGGATGATACAGATGGTGGACATATTTACTTAAAAAACCAAGTAATGGGAAAAAGAAATAAAAGTGAAAAGCATCAAGTTTGGTAAAAGCATAGATTTCAGTTTTGGAGGAAAAATTAAGCTTTAGCGTAATGACAATGCTGCAACATGAATAAGTACCTAGCAGCAAACAAAGACAAACAGAATTTTGATATACTTTGGCAGGAAGAGAGTACCGTGACAGTGTGACTATGTGTGGTCATTTTTCTCTTCAATGTTTTTTTCCTCATAGTTACATTGCAACCAACTTCAGCCAAATCATTTCTTTCTTTTCCAGACATTTCTAAACAAGCATCTTTATCATTTGATATTCCACGATTATCTTTTTTCCTAAATAAGATGCATAAAATGAAAAATATTTTAAAAAGAAATTCTAATAGTACAAAGTTGTCCACTTAAAGACTAATAATAACAAGAAGATAAAGAAAAAAAGTAAGTATACGAATTATTGTTAGGAACAAAATATTAGGTAGGATGCAAGCTGCATGAAAGATTGAAGGTGTAAATCAGAACCAATAACCAATATGATGCCAGGAAACTGTTGTATCATCAGCAACCATGCAGATAGTCATATTGATTTGTCCCTACGGCAGTGAATCAAATTAAAATAATATGTAGATACATGGATGAGAACCAAGAAGCTATTATCCTGATGTTATGGATATCATTTCTTCTTTAATTAATTAATTAATTTTATTTTTTATGGACTTGAAAATACTTATGATAATATTCCACGGTGACCTTTTAATTTGAGGTACTATATAGGGAATGAACCTCAGACAGAAAAAGATGCATCCAACTATCCACATATATGCACATTATATACATGTATTTAGTATAATATCACTCACCCTACATCGGCAAGCTCTTTCGAGACTGCTGAAGGATTGTTGGTGTTTTTGCATTCCTGCAACTAACCCCCATAACATTAAAACTTTGAAGGAAAGCATATGAATTGCTTTTAAGCACTTTTTAAGTAATAGTACTATCAAAAATAAAAACTTAATTACTTCTATATTTAATAGACACATTACATAAACTAAATCTTCCTCAGTAAAACTACATGGAAACATTATGCAATGACATGCGTTTCAGACCGCAACTCACTTCCAGCTCCAAGTTTATAACCCTAAATTGCAAAATAACAAATAAATAACAGACCCAAACAATACTTCCTGCCATAGGCTCTACAGAGAGGAAAGAAAAGGAGAGAGTTCTAAAATTTGTAATGGCTAATGGTTAAACATCTTAAAAATAGTTAAAACAACATCAGCAAGATATATCTGGTAGCCATGAAAGACAAGAAGTTGAATTATTAACCATACTATCTGACTAAAAAAGAATCAAAATTTTCATAAACTCAACTTTTAGATTTCAAATTTTAAGCAAAAATATAGACTTCCATACCATCAGATACACTAGTAAAAACTGGCATAAGCACCTAGCAGCAAACAGGAAAGGAAAAACGCTAATATATATAAACACACACACACACACACACACACACACACACACACACACACACAGAGTTATTATCTGGTGTGGGAATCCCGCATCCAGGAACAAGCAATCACGATGGGAAAAAAATATACATACACATTCATATATATACACATAGATATATATTGATAAGAAGAGTACCTCAACAGTGTGGCCTTCCACCATCCTTTTTTTCTTCTTTGATTTATTTTTACTTGGACTTCCATTGAAATTGATTTTGGCTGAGCCTCTTCCTCTTGCAGAATTTTCTAAACATGCATCTTTATCATTTGAGGTTCCATGATCATCTTTTCTCCTAAAAAATTTGATGTATAAAAATCTAAAAGATTAATGAAAATAATAACTTGGAATGAAGCAATGAAGACCACATAACAGATAAATGTTGGAAAGAATCTACAGAACTTATGCTTCATACTGGTCACTCATATATGAAAACTATAACAAGAGTGAGGTAAGCACAGGGGATATTGTTTTAAATAAGATAAAATGCCAACTGCATTAATAGTTGAAGGGCATCAATCAGAATGCATAGCTGTAAGATAACTACAGATGACACCGATATATATGATGATTGTTAACATCTCACATGAGACTATGCATAAAATTTTTACAGACACAGATGAAAAGCAAGAAGCTATTCTGCTTATGCTGCCTATACCATTTTCTTCTTTAAACTATGGACCTGGGCTGCATATAAAGGATTCACCCACAGAAATAAGAGGATTAGAAAACAAGAGTAGGAGCCCAATGCAGTAAAATTTTTGTGCATCTATATAAGCAAGTTCTACATATAAGCAGTATCACATACTCACCCTTCATTGGCAGGTTCCTCTGGAACTGCTGGAGTATTACTGTCTTCATCATCTTCCTGCAATTAACCCCCATAAAACTATGAACCATGAACTGAAGCACACGTAGATAGTTTATTATAACTCAATCAAAGATGACAACTATAATAGAAACCTTAAATGCTTCTTTCATGGCCATATCAACTAACTCTTCTTCAGTATAGATTTTGAGCTCATCCACACTGCCCAAAATAATTTAAAAATAAACACCCAATAAAAAAGAAAAAAAGAATTAAAAAAAGAATACTAATTAGTAGGGAGAAAGCTTACGAAAGGTCCTCTTCACAAACTTGGGTTGAATCTGAAGATAATTCGACCTCTAAGTTCTGCAAAAACATCCATAAAAAGATAAACTTGAATGAATTTATTAACAATACTACATCACTATAACAGAACAATTAACCAAACAATCAAGAAACATAAAAAAAGAGTCAAAAATAAAAACAAAGGGGTAAATACTAACCTTGAGCTCGAGGAGAAGAGAAGTCTCAAAGTAAGGAATGCTGGTGATGGAACCCACTGGGTTGGCGATATAGAGGGGCCCACCCCTCGGAATTGAGAGAAACTCTCCATTGTTGTTGTTGGGTTGGTTTTCTCGGCCGCCGTTAGGCTCTGTCATGTCCTCTCTCAGGCCCTCTGCCATGTTCTTAATACGAAGTCACTGCTCTCCCTCTCTGTCTGTCTGTCTGTCTGCAATCACCAGAAGACTGAGAAATGCAGCCTCAAAAGACTCAATTTTTCTCTCTGTGTCTCCAATCTTCAAGTTATGAAAGAAATGGAAGTGGAACCAAAGACTAGGAGCTTAACTGCCTCTCTGCTTCAACCCAAACGGCTGAGGGGAGAAATATTCAGTTTTCTTTAGCCATAAACTTATAGAAGTATAGAATAAAGAATATACATGGAAATTCCACTGGGAAAAATATCAAAATACTCAAGAATATAAGTCAAGCATTACACAAATACCTAAGACGCCATGAGAATTCATAATCGTACAGTATGTTAAATTATCAAACCTAGACTTCAGTTTTCTTTTTAAATTCCATTTTTGATACGAAATTTCAATTTTATAGTGAAAATCAAATAATATTCCCAAGAGCGATTCATTCAATAACAACCTTTTCAGCCAATAGCAAGAACAAAGTTCCAATAAAACAAATAAATAAATAAATAAAATGCTACCGAAGAATCTGAAAAAAGAAAAATAGAGAGTGTCGAAGTCTAACTCCTACCTTAGGTTTTGAGAACAAATTAGGAAGAAAAAAAAAAGCCAAACCTATTTGTAAAAGTACACTCATGAATTACTCAAGAAAAAGGCTTATTCGCAACCTTACCCCTTAATCTCAGAAGACAGAGAATTAAGGCAAACAATGGCTAAATTATTTCCACGCAAAAATAAAATCTAGAAAGTGCAACAGGGCAGCTGTAAATCTTGTAGCTTGGATCGAACCAGCTATTTCCAAGCATTGCTCATCAGTTATATTGAATAGAAAAAGTGTAAAAAAATAAAAAATTTCAAAAGCAGGGCAGAAACTAAAACAAATGCATTACATTCATAATCGCTTTCGCAGCGAATCTCTGAGTTGGAAAAGATTTCGAATAATTGGATTTGACAAAAAAAAAAAGAGAGTTAGAATTTGATCGGAAAGTTAGAAAGAGAAGGCCAAGACAGAGTGAAGAAATTGATCGAAAGAAGTGGCAGAACCAGTGAGGGGGTTAGGCAGAAGAAAAATGAAATTTTACCACAGAAGCAGAGGCTGAGGAAGCTTTGGTATAGACCGCGAGCTCTCTCTCTCTCTCGCTCAATTTTGATTTATTTCTTCTTCAATCAAAAATTAAAAATTAGAACCAAAAAAAAAAAGCCCTTTTCTTTTTTCTTCTTCTTCTTCCCCCTTCATTTCTCTGTTCGCGACGGCCTTTACTAAATTTATCTTCTTCTTTTTTTTTTTAAATCGTTACTGAGTAGCAAAGCGACCCTCACTTCCTCTTCCTCCTCTCGTCTCAGCCTCTCCCACTGTGTCCCGTGAAAGATTATTTTTTTTAATAATTTTTATTTTTAAGTTTCTTTAAATTGAGAAGTTATCTGGACCGTTGGACTAATCCAATGGTTCAGATTGGCCAATTAACCGATAATTATTAGTGACAAATCATAAAGTTTTGTCGCAGTTGACTTCAAAATTTGGCGGCAACTTTGCCCCCCTCAAAAACTGAACCCCTATTGTCTCCAATTTTAGTGGCAAATGTTATTCTTGTCCAGTACTCAACTGCACATGAATTAACAGATGAAGTTCACTCTTTTTATCATTAAAGGAATTCATTCTTTTTATCATTAAAGGAATTTTGTAACTATACAATTGATATGCACGATGCATGTCTTCATATTGACAAGGATTGCAGGTTAAAAGAGTTTGATTTACATTTGTAAATCTTTATACGTTGTTTTCCCGTATCCTTACATTTTTTGTATCGCCAAAATCATCATAAGGTAAGAAAAATAAAAAATAAAAAAGGATATAAACATTAAAAAGCCAGTTTGGTAAGATTTTTCTTCTCGACGTTTCGTAATATGTAACTGTGCGATTAGAATTTGTACATCGTGGAAAAAGCTGGTCATTGACTGTCAAGACAAACTCATTTGCATCTTCAACCAGTACAATTTCATGATAACCACAAATTGCACATCATAGAAAAAGCTGGTCATGGACACACCAAGCATCGAGCCGAGCTTGCCTCTGTTGTTTTAGAGTTCAGTAAGTCATGTCTGTTGATGCCAGAAATTATAATGCCACATGTAATTATAGGATCGGTTGAAATATGAAAAAAGAAGAAAAAACGTGAGAGAACTTTGGCATGGTATGATGTCAGTTAAACTTGTTCAAGTAAATTTATGTGTACCTTTTGCTTTACCTTCATGAAGCTTTTATAGTAGCTTTGATTTATTTTGTTGCAGAAAATCTGTAAATAGCAGATTTTCTAGTTATTTGACAATTTTGTTTTGATTTTTTATTTCAAAATAGATCTCCGCTGTTAATATTTTTTTCGAATTTAAATATTTGCTGTTGTTAAAAATGATTTTTTCAATTCCGAGCTCTCTTTTCATCCGTGTCAAAGGGATTAACTACTCAAAGTCCAAAAATCACTTGAGTCTCCATGCTAATGTGTTAACTATCTTCCATGTCCAAGACTTGATGCTAGTTGTTAATATCTTCACATGACTTCTACGATAACATGTCATCACGATGACCCGGCACAAGTGGTAATTTCTAGCCTGCAGCAGGACAAGGCTGCTTCAAGCTAGACAATTTTTAAAGAATGTAGTTGGTGATGTGCGGCTTATGTTGACAAGTTGGTTCCGCAGTGTCGTCGAGTTCAGAAGAGCTAAATATAAACTAGTGAATTCGCAGCTAAACTATGGTCATGAATGTTTAAAGAACTTTAATGTGCAAATCCAATGTCTCTCATTAAACCATGCTTTATTTTCTTTTAGAGTTACTTCACGGTGCCCACTGGAGTTGAATAGAATTTTGGTTTATTCTCCAAGCAATAATTCATAAAAAATAAAAAAACTTCTGGAACCTCAACGTGATTCAAGAAAGACAAGAATAAATTATGAAAATCACAAAACTTTGGAACCTTTTACATTAAAAGGAAAGTCATAATAAATTACTGAAATAATTAGTGAAAATCGCTATATTTACGAAATGATTTATAATTGCATGCCAGCAGTCAAAAGTAAACGTTGCAGGATAATGCTAATAAAAATATTGTCCCTCATGCCCCTAGCTAAACCGCAAGCAATGAGAAAAAATAATAAAAATAAACGCTTTGAATCACAATAATAGCGACAGGATACACAAACAGTCCAAGGATCAGACGCATTCCAATGGAAATCAACAACATTATCCCTGTAATAACAAGAAGCAACAAACTTGAGAAGACAACAAATAAAATTCACCACTTACCACTATCATATAATACGATCACTCAAGGATACAAAATTGAAAACGAATAATAAAAAGTTTCAGGGGCAATCTACTTTTACCAAAACACATTTGTAACTGTACATTTTCATGAGCGAACAAAAAACTCTACATTGTCATAAACCTAAAAGACTAAATAGAGATCGAACGCAAAAAATCCTTCAAAATGAAAAAAACATAAAACTAGAAAAATAGGTAAATAGGTAAATTTTTTAACAAAAACTTGATGGATGATTAAGGTTCGCATAAACTTTCTACAAAAATTACATTATAATGAATAAACACATCCCAAACCTTTAGCATGCATGTTTTTAGGCTGTCATCTCTATATTTTCTTGGCAATAGAGAGGACTATTGTCTTCTTCTCAGGCATCTTCATTGGAGTTTTCGTCGTTGCCACTATCATATACTTCAAGATATGCCTCTTCGTCATCGACATCTTCGTCATTGACGAGACTAAAATCATTCCCTGTTGAGTGCAAATTTTCTTCCTCATCAGTCATTTTCCTGTTTCTTGATTCCTCCTAGAAAGAAGAGCAGAAAATTAATGATTATCAAAACAAAAAATTATGAAAAAAAGAAAAAAATTGTAAAGCAACAGATAAGACATACTAGTTCAGACTTTAGCAAGTCAATTCTCTCCTGTAAGTCTGAGATATGATGCTGCAATGCCTGGTAAAAATAAGGATATATCTTTTAAATGGAAATTCAAATAGAATACTAGTTTTAGTTTTAGATGGAAATACACATAAAAACTTTGATTCAACAATATTTGTAGTTACCTCACGCCTCTGGAGTTCAATTGATCGAGCCAAAGCCTGTCTTCTTGACAATAAATTCCTAGGTCTTATTTTAAGAGGGGATTGATAGTTTTTCCCTCTATATACAATAATTGCATAGCCTTTGGTAGTTTTATCCAAAGATACTAGTACTCCTCCACTCTCTGCTTCCAAAGAAATTGCTACATGCTTTACTTGCTGAAAGCTCTTTCCTTTCACGATTACCTTTACCAATTCTCGGTATTTCCAGTGTAAGTGCATATTCTCTATGGTGCCATCATAAACCCCTCTCCTCCCTTAAACAAAAGGAACCCAAATGTTTGAATATTCCCCATAAAACCATTAAATTCAAAATTGCAGTTGTCATTCTCACCTAGAAGCAGGTAAGGTTTCATGCTCAGACCAATCTTGCGGAACAAAAATCTTTCTTCATCAGTTAAGGTTTCCAAGTCATCAGGGAGATCTGTTGGTTCCAGATTTTCCTGCACCTTTGCTAAAGCTATCTCAGCCTTTTTGAGCTTCCCTTTTGCCTAGGAATTGAAGATACAAATGAATCAAAAAGTTAGAAATTTAAAGGGACAAACTGGTGTTCCAGAACTTTATGTTGAATTAAATGACAGTGTGTTTGTTACTTACAAGAGCAAATTTGTTCTGGAGGTGTTTAACTAAGGATGCATGTCTAGACAAAGTTGAATCTCTCATCATTTTTTCAACATCTATACTGGTCAGTTGATTTCCCCAGCGAGCAGTTGCTGCCATGGTTTCAGCAAGAGTTCCAGCAACCAATTGACCACTAGAAGCTTTGGCTTTTAACATAATAGAGGCTGAGGCCATGGCCAGCTTTCGAGCTTGTTCTTCTTCATCTTGTTGGAGATCTCTCAGTTTTCTCCTCTCTTTCAAAGTATCCGTCACAGCAGATGGTAGGAAGTCATTACCCCTATAAAAGACTATAAATTCCTTGTTTCTAGATAGTAGAGTTCCACCTGTCAGTTTCTGTAGACATAAAACCAGCCAGTCAAAAGCAAGAAGCAGCACAAGATAATTTATGCATTCAAAATCCAATTTGCCAATGGATATATGGGCTTTATCATACTGGTAGAGAACACAAAACTGTCCTAAACTTGAAAGGAAGACTAAAATCTTCAAATCAATCCATCTGAAATTATTTACATTAACACCTACTCTTTTGATGAATTAAGCAAGAAGCAGCAGCCCATCATTATTTCCAGGGATGTGAAGTTTGTTTTCATTAAAATTTTAAGAAAGTTGAATCTTAGTGTAACATTGAAGAAATTATTGTTGGACAGATATGAATGTTCTAGCATAAATGACTATGTCTCACCCTGAGTTCCTCTGCCATCCTCTCATTACTTGTGTTCTCTACTCCACGTTTGATGGCTATCTTTGCTATAGAACTTTTCTCCCATAGCTTCACCATAGCATTAGCTAGACCCTGCAGTTCTCTATTCCTCCCTATGGCAATTTAGCATATATAAAAAAATCAGAAAACACATTAGCAACTGAAATATCACAAAAATAAGTCTCTCATACCTAGAGCAAAATGTGGAGGCACTGTTCTTGCAAGTCTGCGGAATTTCGTCATCTCCTTGTTACTTAGACAATGTCTTACCCTATATGGAAGAAGTCTAAATGGAGTCTTATAGCCAGGTACCGCTGGAGGAAGTAAGTCAGCATCAACAGGCAATGGCTCCCGACCTAGCCAATCTTCAAACCGTGGACCTAACTCATCTAACAAGTGGTTGAGATCACTCAAGTCCAATGGTTCTCCCTTAGATAGATCCTTTGGATGCTTTTCTGAACTGGAAAAAAAAGATTCTGCGGTTTCAACCACATCCTTCACGCCTATATTATTCTTGTCATCGTATGTAACATCTTCAGAGTCTGGCAAACTACTCTTGCTAGACTGATTCTTTACAGCATATGACTTTACACAAGGAAGATTGTAGGTCATTCCCCTGTATAGAACTACTGAACTGCCTGATCTCCATATAACCAGACCTCCAGTTTTAGTCTAATAGATAACATATAGGATAATCAATATACAAAAGAAAACAGATATATTAAAGCATCTGAATTCAAAATATTAAATATGGTGTGTGTTAATTAAGCTTAATCCAGAAGCATGTTCTTAAAAGCTCCAAAACATGAACATGGTAGTAGAATTTACTTAAGGAAGCAATAGATAGGAAAAAAATAACATAATAATGCACTAGAGCTAACTGACCTCTAAAAGATCATGGGTCCTTTTCATGTTAAGTGAAAGGGGCTCTTCAAACTTTAACTTCACCACTTCATCCAACTTCCATTTCTCATGAATGGTTTCTACCAATTCCCGTGTAATACCTTTGACTCCCACTTTTATTCTCTCCAGCATTCTCAAAGAAACATTCCTTAGTCTCTGCAACTCGTGCTCCGGAACCATTTCCTCCGCCAAGTTCGTGTTGCTTCTCCTCCTCCAACTCTCTTTTTCTCCTTCCCCAGAATCTGGTTTCGCTCTTCTCTTTGACGGAAAACCAGCTGAATGGCCAGAATCAAAATGGTAATCCACCAAATTAAGGACATCTTTCTCATCCTCAGAGGGCTTCTTGCTAAAAGACACACCATTTCCGTCCACGGAGATAGTTTTTTCTTTCTCTTTCGAATTCCCATTAGAAATTGAGTCACCTTCTGTATCAAATTCTCTTCGAAACACGGAATTACGATCAACTTGCTCAATAATTTTAGCTTCTTCGACACTGTTGGTAACACGATTATCACACTGTTCTTCGAACCCATTAAAATTTTGGGTGTGGGTTTTGGTTCCATGAGACCAAGGAGCCGAAATCAATCTTCTTTGCGGACCAAACCTCACAGGGTCACTCTCTAATGCTTTACCATCAACTTTTATCTCAGAGACATAGTCTTTTGAAGGTTGCTGGCTTCCTACCTCTTCTTCTTCCTCCTCTGCATCATCACCATTATCCATTCCTTGTTCCATCTGTTCTTGCCATGGAAATTTCTTTCTTGGAGAAGCAAGTTTCGTAGACCATTTATCCCGAATTTCCTCAAAAAAGCTTGGCTTGTGTTTTCTATTCTTCTTTGTGATTTCAAAAGCTACTTTGATTCGTTGGGGGTGTTTCTGGGTGTCAGCTTGGACCGATCGGTAAGAAGAGGAAATTCTAAATTTAGAGCAGTGAGGCTGGGAGTGGAGAAGAAGGAAGAAGAGAGAGTGCGAAGAAGAAGAAGAAGAAGTAGAGGGATTCAGTGGAAACGAAGAGAGCGCCATAGGAACCAAGGATAGCTACTAATATCTATAAGAAGGGATAATTTTACGAACACCCCCTGACTTTTAGTATAATATCAAATTAGACCTCCAGGTTCCGTATAATTCAAAAATACCCTTTACACTGTGAAAAATCAGTAACTCTAACTGTGTCAGAGTGCTAAATGACATAAATACCCTTATCCGAATAAAATAATAATAAATCTAAATTTAAATTGGTTTTTAATAAAATAATAATAAATCTAACCCCCCTTCCCCTGACTGCCCCATCCCTCTTCCCCCGACTGCCCCTTCCCCCTCGCCCCCAATCTCTCTCATTCGGCCCCCCTTCCCCTCCCCCGACTGCCCCTCCCCCCCCACTCCCCCNCAAAAACGTTAAAAAGTCATTTTCATTTTCAGTTTTTTATTTTTTTATTTTTTTTATCTATCCTTTAACAATGTCAAAATACAAGACAATTCGAACAAGATTTGAAACTGAGACCGCCAATACTGGTACCTTCCAGATGTGGCCGAGAATGCCCCAGTTGAAGCCAAAGCTTAGGACCGCCTGGTCGAGCAAGAAGCCGGAATAGCACGATTGAGGCCGAAACTCAGAACTGCCCGGTAGGGGCTTGAACCCATGACCTTTTGGTTGAGTTGGAACCCGGGACTGCCCAGTTTGGGCCGGAACTCAGGACCGCTCAGTTGGGCTGGAACCCGGGTTCTCCCGGGTTAGGCTAGAACCTAGGTTTGCCCGGTCGAGATGGAAACCCGAGGATCCCCGGTCGGGCCAAAACCTAGGACTCCCCATTTAGGGCTGAAATCCGGGACCGCCCGAGTCGGGCTAGAACCTAGGACCACTCGGTAAGGTTGGAACCAGGGTTGGACTAGAACTTGAGATCGCCCAATTGGGCCAGAATTCAGGATTGCCTGGTAGGGGCCAGAACCTAGGACCGCCCTGTCGGGCTAGAACCTAGAACCCCCCGGTCGGACCGGAACCATAGATCGCCTGGTAGGGCCAGAACCCGGGATTGTCCGAGTCGGGGCTGGAACCCAAGACTGCCTAATCGAGTTGGAACCAAGTCTTAAACCTGTTTAAATTTATTTGTAAAGTTTTAAAAAAAATACAAAAAATTAATAAAAAAAATAATGGTTACCAAAAATAATTATTTAAAAAAAATCAAAAATAGTTGTTTTTTTTTTTCTTTTAACAAAAACATAAACTAAAAACCACAAACCAAAAACTATAAACCATAAACAAAAACTAGAAATTAAAAACTATAAACTATAAATCATAAAAAAAAAACTAAAAACTAAAAATGAAAACTGAATAGGTTAACAAATGGATATTTAATAAAATTAAAATGGGGGTAATTTGATATTATAATTGAGTTTAGTGGGGGCAATTGCTTCAAAAAAAAGAGAGTTTAAACGACAATTTGGAAAATGATTTAAAGTTGAATTTCCAAGAACAGTAGTCACACTTACATTGGTAATACAAAAGAACAATTTCAAAAAAAGAAACAATAAACAACTATGCTCTGTTTCCTTGTCAAGAATATATATAAAAAGAAGGGGAAAAAAACATCCAAATTCTACCGCAACCATTTTAAAATTTAAAAAGCGAGGACGAGCGAAGAAAATTGTACAACTATACATTCATATGCTTTATTTTTATGTCATATCTGATATAAATATCCATTCCATTAAAAAANGTGCTGAGCACGTGAGGGGGGGGGATTTTGGGTGTTTGTAAGAGAGGGAAGAGAGAGAAATAATAAAATAATAAAAATAGATGTATTAAATGACTATTTTACCCTTTTAACGTTAAAATTAACAGAATTTGACTAACGGCAGGGGTAGTTTAAGAAATTTTCAGAACCTGGGGGTCTAATTTGATATTATACTAAAAGTCAGGGGGTGTTTTTAAAATTATCCCCTATAAGAATTATAGCTGCTTAGGTATTTTGTAATTTGTTTCCTTACTTAGGGTGATTTTGGTCATTTGCTAACTTTTGGATGCTTTTGTAATTTGCTCTATTTCAATTCGACCTTTTGGGGAAAAAAATATATGGGTTTTGAGCCAATTTACAGGAGATATTCGGGTTCGCTCTGTTTTTTGTGTTTTCTCTGTTTTTGGATTCTATTTTGGTCTTCCAGCCATTGTTGCTTTGTTATTCTGTTTCCACAGATTTTAGAAATGGCATAGCAAGAAAGCTGTGTACGTTCGCAGTTGGTGTTGTGCTTTGCAGCACGTAATGAGAAGGAAATGGTGGCTTAGTTCATGCCAAGGTGAAGAATTGTCAATGTTGTGGCATAAACTAAAGCTAGTCAAAGATTGGTCTAAGTGTCTCAAGATGTTACACATCAGTTAAGGCTCATTAAACTGATGTTGCATAAATTCAGTGGCTATCATCAAAGGGTACAAGAGGACTCTTTGATGGCATTGGATAAAGACAAATGTCCTCTAACATGTATATGGGAGGAATAAGTTTACCGACCCTCCTAATAAAGGTCTCACTGCTGAGACTTTCTCTAAATTAATCAGTTATAGAATCAATATTAATCACTTATGGATTATTTTGTTACTCATTATAAATAATATTATTTATTTATACATTAATATTATTCACTTATAGACTAATATTAATCAATTATGGACCAATATTGCTCATTATGGATAATGTTATAATTTTATGAACCATTATTACTTACTCATAGATTTGCTTGTAGCACACTTGCAGACAGATGTTAGGATTCTTGGCAGTCAGACCCTTACTGGGGAGTTGCATTGTAAAAAATTTCGTATGGGAGATAACCAAGCTTTTTTCTTTTTCTTTTTTTGTATTTTTTTTTTTTATTGTAAAGAGGGTTTTGTGTTAAAAAAAAAAAAAAAGGTGCAAGAGGTTATTTGGGTTCATCTAAGTTTATCAATCAAATAGAGATTGATTACTGTCTGAGTTATTTACACCCTCTGTAATCCTTGTTTCTTACCTCATTAATAGAGTTTACTTCTTCTTTGCTGTTGTGGATGTAGGCTACAAGTGGGAGCTTAACCACGTAAGAATCTCTTCCTTAATTTCTCTTTTTGTTTTTCAGCTTTTCCATGCATATACACGTGGTTAAACTTTGATACTTGCATCCAAAGAAAGCTTGTTGTGTGTGACTTTTGTTTGTTGGAGATCCATTTTATGGTTTTATGGCGTAGAAACCCAAGTTTGTTGAAGAATTTGAGCTTCAACTCTCAATTTCCATTAACTTGGAGAAAAAGATTACATGAATTGTTCTGAAAAAATACTGGAGGTTTCAAAACTATGACTCTCAACAACGAAAACAACTTTTATTTGTAGCTACAGTGATGTTAGAGAACGAATCCATTCTAGGAAAAAGAACACTTGAAAAATAAAAGAATCTAACTTGTTATAACGAATTAAATGTTACTGGACCAAAAAGCAAAAAATAAGTGTTTGAGCTTGTAATTGATGCAGAACTCAAGGCCGGCCTACATCAGCTCCTCTCTTATTCGAAAAAGCTTGTCCACAAGCTAGTGTGGTGATACAACTTTCCTCTGCCTCAGGAAAGTAATCATAAATGTCAGAGACATTGAAGGTACTCGAAATATTCCAGTCAGAAGGAATGACAATGATATAAGAGTTATCATTGATCTTAGAGACAATTTGGAAAGGCCCATACTTCTTTGGTTGCAACTTTGAATATGTCCCTACAAGAAATCTATGTTTATGCAGGTGAACCATGACCAGATCTCCCTCATTAAAAGTTTTGAACCTCTTGTAAGCATCAACATCATGTTTATATTGCATATTATGCTGCAAAGTAGCACAAACCTCTTCAATAGTTTTAGCAATTCACTCAGCTAAGTTCTTATCAGCTTTGTGTTTTGAATCAAGTATCTTTAACAAATAAGTAGTGTGGTTTGGAGCTTTAATATAGACAATGGAGAACAGAGCTTTTCCAGTGTGTATCACCATGGAGTTAAAAGCAAACTCAGCTTGCGAGAGCTTCAGTTCTCAATTCTCTTGTGTATCCCCTACCAAGCTTTGAAGCATTGTGCTAAGTGTTCAATTAAAAAACTCAATTTGCCCATCAGTTTGTGGGTGATAGGAACGTGTGAAATTCAATTTGTTGTGAAATTTCTTCCACAAAACTCACCAAAAATGGTCCAAAGTATCGATAAAGACGACCATTCGGGTATGCATTCGTTGTAAACTTTTTGGGATTTGAGGTACTGTAAGGATTGGTGGTCACTTTTTAGAATGAAAGCCTTATGCCTGAGGTAATGTTCTCACTATTTGAAAGCTCTGAAGACAGCAAAAAGCTCCTGCTCATAGGTAGACCATCGTTGTAAGTTTTTCACTAAAGTATTCCACCGGTTTGCTCTCTTGTATAAGCACAATTCCAACTCCCAACATAGAAGCATTTGTCTTAACTTCAAATAGTTTATCAAAATTAGGTAAGGCCACCACAATAGATGTTTGTAAGTTTGGTTATGAGGATGTCAAAGCATAGTTACCAGATATTCTCAACCCCTTTGTGTTCCATGATTTGGTTCGTGCGTCTCAAAATGCGAGATGTTTGAGAATCAGATTGCTTGGGAGAGTGGTATGACTTTGAAAGGGGAGGGGGGAAGAAAGAAGCTATGATGCTCGGACTCTTCAAATTTGAAGAGGTATTCGTGTCGATATGACACAAAAATGGGTGCAGAATCCATTTCGGATACTTCAATTGTATTGAGGAATTGGCTCTGGCTGTGCAAAACGCACAGTTTCATTAAAATGATTGAATTGGTTCTGGCTGTGCAAAACGCACAACTTCATTAAAAGATTTGTATTGTTTCTATTTGTGCAAAACTCATAGTTTCATTAAAGGTGAGGTGGCATCATTTCTGTTTGCAAAACATAATCAGTTTTAGAAAGTAGTTATTAGTGAGTTGTTAGTTGGTTAAAGGTTAGTTTGCTTATTCTCAATATAAGTGAGAAATGTTGTAATAAAAAATATATGAATACACTGAGATCATTCAATAAAGAAATCTTTGTCTTCTTTATTCTCTCTAAACTTTTTCTTTACAAAGTTAAGGTTTGTGAATTCTTTACATGGTATCAGAGCAAGAAAGGTCTTAAAAAATAGTTGAATTTGAAAGTTTGTTTATGCAAGAAGGAAGTTTGATGGATCAGTTCAAGAGGTATCTTGTTGTTTAATCGCCATTTCCAAACAACATTATCAAGCTTGATGATATGAATTATCTAGTATGGAGAACTCAAATACTTTTGATTCTTTGAGGTCATCAACTGAATAAGTATGTTATTGGTGGTGAACAAGAATTTATGAAGCCGATTGCTGAAGGATTTGTGGAAATCTCTTATTCAATTCTGAACAAATACACAAAAGATCAGAAAATCTGGATCTTGTAAGATCAATTACTCCAAGGATGGCTCATTTTTGTGATTTGTTCTTCTATTATTAGTCAACTTGTTGGCATAAGAACTTCTAGAAAAATCTGGCATGATCTTGAAATTATGTTTGCATCACAATCTAAAATGAGCATTATACATCTTCGACTTCTATTACAACAAACAAAACAAGGATCACTCTCAATTGCTGACTATTGTGTCAAAATGAAGGCTATTGCTGACAGAATCTTAGCTGGTAGAGGTCACATTTCTGAAGATGAACTTGTTGTTTACATTCTGGGAAGTCTAAGAGATGAGTATGAGAATCTGGCTCAAACTCTTACTACAAGAGTAACCCTACCTGGACTCCAATAGGTAAAGTCTCATTTATGTCATTTTGAGACAAAATTGCAAAACAAAAGTACCGCTTTAGCTTTTGATTTTGGTAAATCTTCTGCAAATATTGCTACAAATTACTCTATTGGAAATACTAGACTTGTTATTCCTGATATGTCACATGTGAATATGCCTCATGGTATGCAACCTGTTATGAGTCCTGGAAATGTTGTAGTACCATCTAATTTTTCATATCAAGTTGGACATTTTGGTTTTGCTACACCTATTGGAAATCTAGTTTTAATAACTCTAGATTCAATTCTGGCACTTATAATGATGGAAGAAGTGGTGGAAGTAGTAGAGGTAGTTTTAATGGAGGACCTCAATATAGAGGCTATTCCAATTTTTCTAAACCTCAGTGTCAAATTTGTAGCAAATTTGGTCATACAGCAAATATTTGTTACTATTTTACTAGTAATTTTTCTTCTACCTATATAGAAAATCAAGGTTCTTAAAGTTCTACTGGGAATCAAAGTTTCAATGGTGGAAATTATGGATCTCAACAGTGGAGTCAACCATCTAATGGATCCTATCAGTGGAACAACTACAGGGGGCAAAACTCTAATTTCAATCCTTATAATTCTTCTCGATTTAATGGCCCTTATAATCAAGGACATGGAATTGGTCCAAATGGAACTGGAAATGTTTTTCCCTCTGCAAATTTTGGCTTCACTCCTTTTTCTGGCACTGCTCAACCTAGTTCAGCTATAAATTCAAATTTTGGTAACTCACAAGGAGGTTATGGATTCAATATACCTCAGATTTATGCTTTTGCACCAAACATAGTAGGAATGCCATCTTCAAATGTCTTTATGCTTGCCAATCCAACAGCCAATGTAGCCTCCTCTTTCACAATCAATGACCCAAATTGGTATTTAGATAGTGGGGCTACCAATCATGTAACCTCATCTGGTGATGGATTAGTTTCTTAATCTGATTACAGTGGTAACAACAAACTTGTTGTAGGCAATGGTGAAGGCTTGGAAATTACTAATATTGGTAATTCTTTCATTCCCTCTTCTACATGTAATTTAAAACTTAAAGATGTTTTGGTTGTTCCTCAAATTACCAAAAATCAGATAAGTCTATCAAAACTCACATTGAATAATGGGATAGTTGCTGAATTTAACTCTAATTGTTGTGCCTTAAAAGACAAGCAAATAAGAAGAGTACTACTTAAAGGAGAATAAAGGAATGGACTGTATAAGCTTACTCATTTCAACTTCTCAATGGTCAAAATCTGATTACAAAGCTCCAATGCCATCCATTTATTTCACTGCTAAACCAGGAATTCACATATTCAATAAAATGGTACTATTGGGTATGCTTAGTTCTAAAGTAACACCTTGCCTTTGTTTTTCAGCAAATAAAACAGAAGATTCTGCTTCAATTTATCAATGTGATTTCAATACAGTTCATCAACATTTAAGACATGTATCTCTTTCATTTTTAAAAAAGGTTTTTACTGCTTGTAACAATTTGAAATTGATCAATAAAAATTTGACATTTTGTGAAGCTTGTCAGTTTAAAAAGAGTCACTATTGTTCTTTTCCTATTTCTCGTAGTCAAACTATAGATTTGTCTGAATTAATATACACTGATGTGTGGGGGCCAACTCCTTAGGGAAGGATTCAAATACTACATTCATTTTATTAACGACTTTGCCAGATTTACCTAGATCTATCCTCTGAAAACCAAATCCGAAGTCTTTAATACTTTTTTGCTCTTTCAAAATCTAGTAGAAAGGAAATTCAACAAGAAAATCAAATGTCTTCAGTAAGATTGGGGAGGTGAGTATAGAAGTTTCCGCTCTCATTTACAGCAATGTGGTGTTTATTTTAGGCATCCATGCTCTCGTACACATCAACAAAATGGGAAAGCTGAAAGGAAGCACATACATATAGAGTATTTGGGCTTATGTATATTGGCTCAGGCTCATATGCCTCTAAAGTTTTTGTGGGAAGGATTTAGTACTATTGTTTATGTTATAAACAGGCTACCAACTGTTGTTTTGGAGTTTCAAAGTCATTTTGAAAAATTGTTTACACAAAAACCAGAATACAGCTCTCTTAGAGTATTTGGATGTGCTTGTTATCCATTCTTAAGACCCTATTCAAAGAATAAGTTCAATTTTCACACTAATCTATGTGTATTTCTTAGTTACAGTGGAGTGTACAAAGGATACAAGTGTTTGCATCCTTCAGGCAGATTATACATTTCAAGAAGTGTAGCCTTCAATGAACTTTAATTTCCATTTCAATCATCAAGGTTTAGAGATAAAGAAGATTTGAAAGCAAATAGACAACAAAAATCTTCAACTGATATTCAAAACAGTTCCTTAGATCAAGCAACAACACCTTTGAAGATTATTAAGTCTGTTAGATCAATCTCTAATTCCACAACTCCATCAAGAAGTCCAGTAAGGCTTTTCAGTTCTTCTCAACCTTATTCCCCTCAAACAAATGAATCTAATTCATGTGATCCATTTCTTACTATCTCAAGAAACATTGAATCAGCTGCATCAATAAGCAACTCAAGATCTAAAAACTCCTCACTCCCAAATATGTCTACTCAAGCATCACCTCATCACTTGATGATTAATAATGATATTGATCCAAATTCTGTGACTGAACAATTCTCCAAGGGTATTGATAATTATATTGACCTTCAGTCAGGGAATTCAAAAACATCTACTAATACTCAACTTATGATTACCAGATCCAGGAATGGAATTACTAAGCCTAAGGCATTAATAGGTGTAAGCAGTGTGGAACCTACAACTGTCAAACAGGCTTTAAGTAATGCACAGTGGAAAGATGCTATGGATCAGGAATATGATGCTTTAATGAAGAAATAATACATGGAGTTTAGTTCCAAAGTTACCTCATATGAACATAGTTGGTAACAAATGAGTGTTTAGAACCAAACACAACTCATATGGGATTGTCCACAAGTTCAAGGCTCGGCTAGTGGCCAAGGGGTTTTATTAAAAACCAAGTTATCACTTCTATGAAACCTTTAGTCCAGTGATTAAGCCTACAATTATTCGTTTGGTTTTAACAATTGCTTTAACAATGAATTGGTGTGTGAAACAAGTTGAATTCAATAATGTCTTTTTAAATGGTGATCTTCATAAAGTGGTGTATATAAATAAGCCAGAGGGTTATGTTGATAATACAAATCCTTTATATGTATGTCAATTGCATAAAGCTCTGTATGAACTCAAACAAGCTCCAAAAGCTTGGTTTGAAAAATTGAAGTATGCTTTACTGGAAAAAAGATTTAAAAATGCAATTTTTGATACATCCCTTTTTATATTAAAGACATCAGAAGTGTATATACTACTCTTGGTCTTTGTTGAAATGATCTCTGCTATTTTTCAAGAAAGGCCAATTTAAATGGGGCCAAGAACAATAGCAGAGATCATTTTAGCAAAACATTCATGTTGAAATGATCTCTGTTATTGTTCTTGGCCCCATTTAAATTGGCCTTTCTTTAAGCAATCTCTTATAAAAACTATGATCTTACTAAAGTCCTTTATAAATCGCCTATAGAAAAGTGGCAAGACCATGTAAACTTCTGAATTCGATCATTAGTTTTGTAGGTGGCCAATCTTAGATCACTTTAATTTTTGTGTCATCAACGTTAAGACTTTCGGCACTAATGATAAATTTGTGAAAGAGAAGTTATGAGGCAAGGAACTCACATCTTTTGAGGTTGAGATATAGCTGGTTGGTTTGCAAGATCTGGAAGACTTATCGGATATGCAGCAAGTGGTCATTGATAGTCTGACTGAAGATGAGGATACCGTTGAAGTAAACAACAACTGATTTTCCAATCAAAGGTTTTAATAATTGATTCATCAGTCACATGAAAGTGCTAGGTGCATTGGATAAGCCAAAATGTATCACCAACCATTCGTACAAACCCTCTCTCGTTTTGAAAGCCATTTTCTACTCATCACCAGGGTGTACTCAAATGTGATGGTATTCATATTGTAGGTCCAATTGGATAAATAATTTAGCACCATGCAATTTGTCAAAAAAAGTCCTCAAATTTTAGAATGGGAAGCTATATCAAATGGTGATCTTGTTGACAGCGTGGCTGTCCACACACATGCGCCAATTGCGATATTTCTTGGGAACAATTAGGACGGAGACTGCAGAAGAACTCAAGCTTGGTCATATTAGCTTTTTGGATAGCAAGTCGTCCACCATTTGTTGCAAAATTTCATGCTCTCAAGGGCTCATTTTATAGGTGAGAGGTGAGGAATACTTGATCCGAGGATGAGATCGATCTTATGTTGAATTTCTCTCATTGAAGAAAGTTGGTAAGGTAAATCTTCTAATCAGATACTTGCAAACTCTTCCAAAAAAGGCTGAAATTTAGTTGGAATAATGAGGCTGTCTTCTTTAGCTTGTCTGGACAGCAAAACAACTATTTTCTGCTCATCTAAGAGATGATGCTCAAATTTCTTTTCATTGGCAGCAAGTAAAGTTGGATGACTATCATTTGGCTATATTGGCTACACTAGCTTAGGTACCATTAGAACCAAGATGACTTTCTTCTTATGCTAATAAAAGATATGTGTTGTCATTATCGTTATAAATTGTTTTACTGTCATGTTACCAAGGTATACCCAACAACAAATGGCAAGCAATCATTTCAACTATATCGCACACTATCTCAACTTGATATTGTTTGCCAATTGAGAATTGAACCCTGCAAGTCATAATAATTAACATTTGTGTGCCTCAATTTATCGATCCAATTTTGTAGGGCTTTGGGTGTCTGTAAATTGGTAATTCAAGGACTTTAACTAAGGACTTGGAGATGATGTTATCACATCTGTCACTATCAATAATCACAACATAATTCATGTGCTCTCCTTCATCTTCCATTACAATGATTGCTTTACCTTCCAATGTTTATGGATCATTGTATTCATCATTCTCTTCTTACCCATCAAATTTTTCAGCAACATTTACCATCTTCCTTTGTGGACAATCACTAGACTTGTGACCAAGTTCATTGCATTTGTAACATCTCCCTGACATTGGTCTGGGATAAAAATTCTGAGTATGGTTACCAGGTTGGACTTGTGCTTTGGGTTTGTTGTTGTTAGGGAATGAAGTTTGAGGACTAGATATTTGATTTTGGATGGAAACGTTGTTTTGAGGTTCAACATTTCAGGTGGGTCGGTTTTGGCTATTTTATTTGGTTGTGGGGGTTATTTGGTAGTTTATCCAGTGGAGGTTTTGAATGAGTCCTTCTCTAGTAGGTGGTTCAGGTTTGCTGTTTCATCAATTTAGTTTCAGCCTTTTTGGCAAGGTTGATGGTATCATGCATTGTTCAGACAATGTTCATTGTGAACTCATCCCTAATTGAATGTTTAAGCCCACTCAGAAATCAAGATACCTTCTGAATCTCAGTTTCAACTAAATTCAATCTAACTCCTAATCGATTGAAGTTATTCACATGATCAGCTACAGTTTTATACCTTTAGTTGCAATCCTAGTATTGCTGATAGACGCTACAATCCAAGTATTTTTGATAGAAGATAGGCTACAATCCTAGATGTGCTGATAGAGGCTACAATCCAAACATCTTCTTGAGAAGTTGGTTCATCTTATTACAACTATGGACAACCCTTTTGCCATCTCTTTTGCTGGTGAATTAAACTTGATCCTACCATACAGAAGCTTTTTCTTGAAGGTTATAGGCAACAAATTTGATTTATTGTAGTTCAAGGATTCCCATATATTCAAAGAAATTTTCTATAATATGGAATGAGCTATCAAAAGTGGAGAAATCCATCTTCATCTTGTAATTGTTTTAACATCCCAAGTGAGATTCAAGTTCGAACCATTTAGTCACTTCATCATTTGAGCTCTCTTCATCGCTAAGTGGTGGTCATGTTTGAGCTCAACAAATTGGGATAAGTGGTAATGGAGGTCTTCGGTCTTGAAAAATAGGGTTGGGATCTGGTTGGATTGGGTTGAGTTGTGGGTGAAATTGGGGTTGAAAGTATGGGTGAATTGAGTATGAGTGATTTAGGTAAGACTGTGGGTGGGGAATACGTTTCGTCAGACATGGAGGAGATAGGTCTCCATCACAATTTTGCATGGGGTGTAGTGGTGACTGATTCAGTTTGGTTTGAATAGCTACAAGCGTAGTTTGCAACTCTTGAGAAAAAGATGTGTATCGCTGCTTGATTCTTTCTTCGAGGAATTGAAATCGTGATTCCAGATGAGACATTACACGTTCTTCAACATTGGATGGTCGGGAGACTTCACTACCAGCCATTGGAGTTTCAGAAATCAGCCTTCGATTTATTACCAATTGGTGTAGAAACCCAGAGTGGTTGAAGAATTTGAGCTTCACTTTCAATTTCTGTTAACTTGGAGAGAAAGATTACATGAATTGTTCTAAGAAAATTTTAAAGGTTTCAAAACTATAACTCTCACCAATGAAAACAACTTTTATTTGTTGTTAAGTGATATTAGAGAACGATACCGTTCTAAGCAGAATAACACTTGAGAAAAAAGAGAATCTAATTTGTTTTAAGGAATTAAATGTTACTAGACTGAGAAGCAAAAAATAAGTGCTTAGGCTTGTAACTGATACATAACTCAGGCCTGGCCTACATCATTTTAGATCAACACTCAATAGTAATAAATACTCTTGAGTAATTGATTGTAACGCCACACTCTCTCTCTAACCAATATTGTCTCTAATTTAGCCACCGCACTTTAGACGGTATGGAGTTTTTGGTCAGACTTCCCAGGGGATCACCCACAGGAATGCTCTCACTGGAGCACGCTTAATCCCAGAGTTCTTCCAACTCTGAAGCCAAACGCTCTAAAAAGGCCTTGGTTATTAAGAGAGTGCTCACTTTTACATTTGAACCATTACCATCTGACACCCTTCCACACCCGGGCGATGTGGGATTGGACACCTATCTCTGCCAGTAAGGTAGCCTGCTAGTGCCCCCTACACCCGCCCACACTTACCTTGGCTCTGGATCCAATCTCTGCCAGTAAGGTAACCTGCCAGTGCCCCCTACACCCGCCCACACTTACTTTGGCTCTGGATCCTGGTCGTCACATTGATACATCATTAACCAAATTATAAACTTCAATTACTTAACACTTTGATCTAATCAACATTTTGCTGAGTTCTTGTATTCTCCACCAATATCTTCTCTCTCTCCTTTTCCTTCCCCCAAAGTATTGCATATAGACCAATAACTATCAGCAGAGCTCCCACGATACTGAAAATGTACAAAATGAAAATTTAAGAAGGAATTAATATTTTTGAACTACCTTCTTTCCTACTATGGTAATAAGTATATTTTTTTTTCACTAACAATAACCCAGATTAATATATTCTTATTTACCTTTTCAGGTGTAAAGCTTCTCTTAGAATGAGTAATCCCATTATAGCTACTAGAATTGTGGATAATGGTCTGTAAGCTGTCATAAAAACTGGACCTCTCATTTGTATTACTAAAGTTTGAACATATATTGTTAGCCCAAATATCATAGTTCCCTAAACAATAATAATAATAAAACAATGTTACAAAAAATGGAACAAATATGCACTAAGGATGGATGCATAGATCACTATTAATGATATATATATATATATTCAGATTCTCACACTATAAACATGAGCGAGAAGAGTAATATTCCATGACAACCTCCAGGATGATGCTTTGTGATCCAAAATAGCTATCAAGAATGTTGAGAGTAAAGTTCTTGATAAGCATGTCAATGATGTAAGAGTTATTGGAGCTGGATACAATTTTATTGTTCTTGTCTGCATCAAACAAGTATAAGTCACAGTTAATAATCTACAACTTGATGAAAATTAAGAAATACATTCTATATATAAATGCAAATTGATTAAATGTGATCTTTTGTATGACCACAAATGGTTTTGCATAACCAAATGTTTGTGCATGCTTTTTTTTTTTTTTCTTTCTGATGACAATTAATAGCAAGAATTAATAATACCAATGGATTAGTGTGAGTGTGTGTGTGTGTGTATATATATATATTCTAGTTAAGATAAAAAAAGAAAAGAGGGCAAAAACAAAAGAAGGAACTAGTTAAGATAACTAAAGAAAAAAGTGATACATCATTAATTTATTAATATATATATATATATTTATATATATTTTGATGAAATATATGAAGAGTACTGTTGGAATCAGTATAATAGTTTTTCACAGAGGGAACAATAAATAAATAAATCAATAAATAAATAAATTTGAAGCACATGTAAGTTGTAAAATGCTGCCAATGGAAAGTATGAAACCACAAGCATGACCGAGCCTTTTATCCAATCTTTGCCTGAGGAAACTTTCGAAGTCGCAATATTATGGTGATTTTGAGAATTCATTGATTTTACTGTGTTGCCCTTATACACTGTCATGAGTATAGCACCAGAAAATGCAACAATGGTTCCCACTACCTTTGCCTGAGCACCATGCTTTGTGATGTCTAATTTCTCCATTCCGAGTCAAAACCAAGTAAAGTTCTAAGTTCTTGAAACCTTGAGACAGTAAATGTTAATAGTACTAGCTCCATCTCATGTAACTTTAAAAAAATGTAGAAATATTGGATAAAGGCTAAATTACATGTAAAAATGATTGAGAGTAGTAGACTAAAAACAAATATTTGGTATGTTTGTGAGTGAAAAGTACATTTATCACCTTAATACAACTGCTAAAGCAAAGGTGATAGATGGGATTAAGTTGGTTGTTGCTGATGCAAGAGTTGGTGAACTGTATTGTAATCCTGCAAAATACAGTGTTCTTCCTAACACAGATCTGAAATAGAAGGGGGAGATTAAAGGGAAAAAAACCAAAACTTCTTGCATTTATATATGTTTGACAATAGCAAGCATTAACCATGTAAATGACAACATGGTTCAGTTTGTAATTAGTCACCCTAGCAATCCCAAGAAGAAGACATTGCGCAAAACTATTAAGCTGATTTTGCTGTCGTTTTTCCTGTTCGAGAAAGATTAGGTGTTTAATCAGGCATATTTTGTCCTTGTATTGTGGTGTAAAATCAATTATTATAATCAAAGCTTAACTATCAGATCAACAATATTGAACTTTGTACTGAAAACAAATTTGATACTCATAATTGTAAACTTTTTTTGCTGAATACATGACAAAAGATATCGGCTTTATGTGGTTGAGTAACTTTTTGAATGCAATCCAACATGGAGGAGCACAAAGATAAAAGGTGTCAAAGTATAATGCCTATGGTTAAAAAGGTATATGTTTGTGAAAGAATTCTCTGAATTTTAGGAATACTCTCAAGCTTAACATAGCGTTTGACAAATTTGCTAGAGATGCCAGGTATTGGAGTATATGATTACTCCTTGAGAAGAGTCTTCTAAATAAAAAATGATCAAAAACACAAAACATTAGTTTTCAATCCATTCTTTAGCTACGAGATCAGCAAGTTAATGTTGGAATAAGAAAGAAAGGAAATTTGAAACCAAATTAGAAGGCAAAAGAAAAGGTAGCAAAAAACCTTTCAAAAGTGAGTGCTAGAATAGCTGTAGCTAGAGTTCCAACAGAATGTCCATAGACTACAAGGAGATAATGACTCATGCCTTTGTCCAAAGCAACCTTACAGACTATGTTATAGCCTGCACAGCAAACATTAGCAAATATGCAGAGGATATGTGGTCTACACTTTTCAATCAATTTTCTTCCTCTCAGTATCACTCTCTCATCCTCTTTTTGACAGGACCCGCACTACCCAAGTCTTGCCTGCAGAATTTAATCACCCTGATTAAGTCCCTAAGCAGTCAACAACTACATAATTAATAGTTCCACAACCCAAACTCCTAAATGCCAGAAATTTTAATAAAAATTTCGGTAGAGTTTTGTTTGTATTTATAATATTCCCTAAATTATTTACATGTACCTGCACGTCCAGACAATATTTCACAACAATCTAGTAATTTCTCAGAAATAGAACCATATACATAATCTTCATAACATATATATTAAAATTGGATTACACAATATATCTCTAGCATATTACAGTTTGCTACTCAACTAACATATAAATTGCACAATCTAACTATGCCACTACTACCTCTAACTCGCTTCTCCTGCACTAACTAGCAACAGTAGTACGACTAATAATCCAAGAACTACCTGAAACATAATTAAGAATTTTTGGTGGGGTGAGTGCTTGCATACTCAATGAGTAGAAATTAAATAGGAAAATAATATTTTCTTCCATACATAACGTATATAAAAATTGGTTTGTGCATGCAATCTCTTTTGAAAGTAGTTCATCTTCCAAATTTCCAAAATATTCATATATTTATATGTATATATATTTAACATAATTAATATATTTGTTTATGTCAAAATTTATAGAAATATAAAACAGCACACACAATCAATGCAACCAAATATATGAGGGACATTCAGTGAAAAGCCACAGAACATATATATACGAACACATCATATATATATTGGGCGGATAAGCTAACTATTAAATCCCCAGTGAAAAGCCACAGACATATATGTGAACAAATCATCATATACCAAGCGGGTAATAACCATTTCTGTGAAAACCATTGTCCTTTCATATATTCACACATATATGCAATTCATAATCTCAGCTTGGTGGCATAACCCATCGCACAAGCATAAATAATCTGGCGGTATAAACCATCGCCCAATCACTTGATGGCATGAACCATCGCCCAAGTATATCCAATGTCAAACCTCCCAACCCGGCGGTATAATCATCGCCCAAGTAGTCACCAACCTTGTTACACCCTATTCGGCGGCATACTCATCGCCCAAGTAGTCACCACATAGGTGCCATGCATTTATGAATTCACACAAAATAATTACATTCATAAATACTTACTTTAAATTCATAATTAAAGCATTCTTTTAAATATATGTATAAATATGTATATATTTATTCCAAAAGAAATAACAATGTAATATATATATATATATCAATATATATATATATACTTGTAAAAATTATTTAATCACAAAATATATTTCTTAATCATATAACCTTTGAATATATTGCAAAACCATAAAATATATGTATATATTCATGCATTTACATATATATATATATATATATTTATATATATGTGTTCCCACTCACAGAAATACCGCGTTGACGTCTATCCACGGTTAGTTACTCCTTGTCGCTCGACCAGAGTAGTTCCTTCCTCTAGTAATACAATAAAATAATATTACCAAATATTTCATTACCATAATGTAAAGTAAAACCCCATTTTTATTACCTATTTTCATACTTATGCAATTTTTCCCCTATTAACATAGGTTTATTAATTATATTTTTACCCAAATGATTTTTAAAGGTTAATATCTAAATTTTTATTCTTAACTTTCATCACAATTAAATTTCCAACTAAATTTATATCATCATCCACTTAAATTTTCCAATTAAAATTACTATCTCCCAACCAAATATAAAATCAACCTTCACAATTCCTATATATCTCTTAATTATAATTTATTACATTAACTACAATCACAATTCCTAATATTTCATCATAATTTCATCAAAACACATTCCAAACACTCACAAATTTCTCTAAATTTCCATTCTCCAACTCTATACTACAATGCTTATCATTATACAATGTAATTAAGCATAAGAAACATGATTTACCTTCAATTAGAGCCAAACTTTCACACTTTCTCCAGAAATTCGAAAATCTCCTTTGTATCATTTTTGTCAAATCTTTAACCTATCTCACTAATCTTTAATTCCAACACTTGGGTTTTGTGAAGGATTGAGAAATGAAGCTTTGGTACAAAGATTCCGGCAAGAGGTGGCCGGAATCTCTCAATTTCCGGGGAGAAAAAAATTCGGTAAATATCCAAAAATTCAAGCTTATGGTGGTTTTCGGTTAAAACAAAAATCACCAAAGTGTTTAGAAGGCTTTAAAACTTATGGGTGACCTATTTTTAAAATTGATTTGGAGAAGATTGAAGAAATCTGAAATTCTTTTCTCAAAAACTGGCGGTCAGCACTCACACAGGGGGGGGGGNGGGGGGGGGGGGAATCTGCACATACAAGGAGGAAGATGACCCCAATTTAAATCTATTTTTCCAACTTTCCAATTTTGCCATTCTAACACTTCACATACTTATTTATTTTCAAGGGCAAAATGGTCAATTGCTCATTTTTGTTTTATTTTCTTTTTAATTACTTATTTTTATTTTTATTCTTTTTATTTATTTATTTTTCCTTATTCATCATTTTATTCTACCAATAATTAAAACACTAATCCACAAATTTTAATTCTAAATTTTTATATTCCTTTTAGATTAATTTTAAAACTACTTAAATAATTATATCACTATTAAATATTTTTCTTACACTATTTGTGTTATTAATTATATTATTAAGCATAATTAACTTTAATTATTTTGCTAATCTCTATTTAAATTTTAAGATGTTACACTTTTTCCATTGTTTTTCTTTCTGCATATTCATTATTTTCAAGTTATAATGTCCTGTTTTATATATACCAACTACCATTGATGGATATGAAATGCCAATCAAAATGGATGAATGAATGAAAACCTCACTTCTTATAAGTGGTTTCGCGAGTAGGATCACTAATATGTATATAAACTATGGCAGCTCAAGAGAGAATGGACAATGACAGCTTTTGCAGTATGAATGCCTCACATCTTGCAAGTGGTTTCATGAGTAGGATCACTCACTAACATACATATATATATAATTTTTTTTTCTTGCTGTCTGGGTTGGTATTTTTGAATAAAATATGTATATAACTTTTGGAATTTAGGGAAAATGTGACGATCAGGATCTGGAGCCAGGGTAAATGTGGACGGGTGTAGGACACTGGCAGGCTACCTTACTGTCAGAGCCAGGGTAAGTGTGGGCTGGTGCGAGACACTGGCAGACTACTTTACGGGCAGAAATCGGTGTCAAATCCCACATCGTCCGGGTGTGGAAAGGGGTCATATAGTAATGATTCAAATGTAAAGTGAGCACTCTCTAAATAACCAAGGCTTTTCCAGATCGTTTGGCTTCAAGGTTGGAAAAACTCTAGGGTTAAATGAGTCCACAGATGGTAGAACCAATTGGGAAAATTTATGCGAAACTTACTATTCTAGCTAATGAACTAGGAATGACTAAAGTTATATATATATATATATATATATAAAAACATAAATTTTTTATAAATGTTATAACATCTTAGTTTTTTTAAACTTAATAGTTATAAATGTTATAAAATTAAAAATAAAATAAAAAATAAAAATAAAAATAAAAATTTTTGTTGAAGAGCTTGTCAAGCTCAACTATTAGGTTCCATAGCAAATATATATATATATATATATTTCAAAATATATTGATAATTTTTCTATTAAAATTGTCAGATAATAACATATTCGATAAAGCCGTAATAAAACCATCTGTTCCATAAAATTAATATATAAACATAAAATACTGTTCT
Organism: Ochetophila trinervis; assembly: GCA_003254975.1. Lineage (NCBI taxonomy): Eukaryota > Viridiplantae > Streptophyta > Magnoliopsida > Rosales > Rhamnaceae > Ochetophila > Ochetophila trinervis. Next base: position 73,140 of record QANX01006671.1, read on the forward strand.
AGAAAATTTGTCCGCTTACATTAAAGAACGCGCATTTTAACAGAGCTAACAGATATTTACTCCTGTATAAAGATTTTTTTGTTTTATTTTTAGTGTTGTCATAAAAACAAAAAACTTGTATTGTGAAAGAGTTTTTGTTTTTGTTTTTTTTTGTTTTTAAACAAATAGAATTCTAGGTTAAATAAGTTTTAAAGTTATCATATCTAACTTTCTTTTTTTGTTAAAAGTTATCATATCTAACTTGAATATAGAACATCTATTCACCAAAAAAAAAAAAAACTTGAATATAGAACATAACACATTTTAAAAGAATATTCGTAATTAAATCAAAAACTGCTAAATTCAAAGTATTTAGCCAATTAAAAAAGCAGAAAGACTTGTATGATCGAGACAGAATCGAGAATATGGGTTTTATGGGCCTGTGACCAAAATGTGTATTGGACTCGTTATGGTCGTTGGTTATAGGAACCATATGCAGCCTTTCGATCATTGACGTGGTGACGATGTTAAACGCATTTTCTAAAACCCCTAAAGCTGAAATGTGGCGTTCTCTCTCACTCCTCTACTCTCCATCGAAACGATGATTTGGGAAAACTGTGATTGAAGCGGAAAACTATGATGAAGTTTCTTTGTCTTCGCCGCCGCTCTTTTACACCTCTCACCCACCAAATTTCTTCTTCATTTTCCACCGCCGCCGGCAATGTACCAATCCTCTACAGCCCCAAAACCTTCGACGGAGAAAGCGACGGAGTCGGCACCACCACCACCACCGCGACGCTCCAATTGCTATCTTGGGGCAGAGGCGCATCGGGACAGCTCGGCGGTGGTATCGAAGAGATCCGTCTCTACCCGACCCCAGTTGCCAATCTCCTCGTTCCGTCCTCTTCTTTCGCTATTTCTCCACCTCCTGGACGAATTTCAGTACCCAATGGAACGAAAGTGGATAATCTTCATGGTGGTGGTGGTGCCGTGGAGGTGGGAATTTATTGTGGGCTCTTCCACTCGTCGTTGCTCGTGGATGGTAAGTTCTGGATATGGGGCAAAGGAGATGGTGGTCGACTTGGATTTGGCCATGAAAATTCTTTGTTTGTGCCGACTGTGAATCCCCATTTGGATTCTGTACGCCGTGTGGCTCTTGGTGGGTTGCATTCCGTTGCACTCACTTCAGGCGGCCAGGTCTTCGCTTGGTCAGTAAACTAGTAAGAAAATGCGTTTTGTATTTTTGAACATCTTTATTTTCTCAACTTTGGCATTGGTTATTGATTTCAGCAACTTCATTTCGTTTTCAATTTGCATAAAAAATTGAAAGATTTCCATGTTATTGATTTTGTGTGGTAAATCATATGAAATGCAGTGGGCACATATTACCAACATAGACTGTTTTCTCACATTTTAGATTTTGATGTTATAGTTGGGTCTACTAATTGTTTTAATAGTTGAGCACGCAATGATACTTAAGACCCAGTTGCAGATGTTAAATTAACAGATCAAACATTTAGTTTTCAACTTCACTTAGAATCTTAATTACTTTTTTGTCTGTACTAAAAAGGTGGTAGAGTATTTGTTATATTTTGACAATTTATCGTGGTAGGAGATGAACTGGAGCTTAAAAATTTTAAATGGCATTGATGGATTATTAGAGTAGATACTAGAGAAAAATTTATTTGTGGACTTTGTGGTATAAATTTGAAGAACCAATTGAACAGAGAAGTTCTATGAATTTAGCCGGAACAACTTATTCCATATTACCTTTCTGAGTCCTTTTTTTTTACTAACTTCAATCTTTTTGACATGTTGTCAAAACTTCCTAAGATTTTGTAGAGATGTAGGTTGCATAATTTTTTTTTGTCTATGTTATAACTTTTGCCCATTGTACTGAAAACTTTACAATTAAATTTGAACTTCTTCACTCATGACTGTAGATTTGTCTTATTTGCTGCTGTAATCTTTAAGTGTGGACACTTGAATATGTTTCTGGTTCTCCCTAGTTCATGATTTATTGTTAAAATATGAAGTTTGCAGGGGTTATGGTGGTTTTGGTGCACTCGGACATTCTGTTTATCATAGAGAACTGTTCCCTAGATTAGTGGAAGGTCCATGGAATGAAAAAATATGTCATATTGCAACAAGTGGGACACATACAGCTGCAATTACGGAAGCAGGTTTGTTTATTTTGTGTTTTATCATTTGTAATGCTAACCTCAGAGTGGATTGCTGTTTCCTATAATTTGAAGTTCTATAAGTTTTGTGATATCTATGGACAAAAGATTATGCAAGAGGTGTAGCTTAATCAATGCCAGGCTGTAGAACTCTCACATTTCAAAAAATCTTAATAGTCTAACTGCTTCTATGGAGTTTTGTTTCTCTCACAATTTTCTGGAATGTTTCTGCCACAACTTCCTTTTTTCTGAGTTCTATTATTATTTTATTGGTATCTGGGTTTATTTCTCCTAATTATTCCAGCTACCAAACTTATGAATATTTAATGCCTTGTGCTGCATTAACTTAATGGTGTTTACACTATTGGTAATTGGTTTCCTCAACATAGGATTGTGTAACATGATACTTGATATTACTACCTCCTTGAATTTTGTTGAAATTTTCTTTCTCAATTTGTTTAAAAGAGACAAAGTATGAAGTATATTGGGAACATAAAGAATAAGAAATCTTAAATTTTGTTTAAAAAAATTGAATCCTAGGAGCAGCTACCTTTTATAATTTGTACTAGCTAAACAAATCAAGGACACACTGGTAAAGTTTCATTAAATTTCAGTCAGAGGTAGAAAAAGGAGAAGGAGAAGGAAAGACAGGATACAATTCATACATTATATATCTCTGAAAGCAGAAAAAAAGGGGTCAAATTGTTTGAATGAAGAAAGAAACATGTAGAAGTGGAAGACAACTCAACAGACCTTAAAGGTGTGGGTGTAAGGGGCGTACCACTAGACCAACCTCACTTTTCAAACAGGATCTAAAGATGGATGTACTGATTTATAATGACTGAATAGATACATAAAAATCTAAGAATTTGTAGTTGATCGCCTAAAAGGAATGTAAGAAAAAAATTAAGAATTAGTAGATAATGGCCTAGAAGGAGTATAAGGAAGAATAAGCCAGAGAACTGTAGATGATAAATGAAGTAAAAACAAAAAAAAAAGGTTAAGAAATATGGAGCAAGTAATAGTAGACTAAAACTGATGAACAGAATTTGAGATGAATTCATTACTAGTATTGTAAGAATGCTGCAGATGAAATTCTTTCTGCCTCCATTCTGTTTTGTTTGCATCCATACTAGTTTCTGAAAAGAGGATTTATTAGGTAATTATGTCATATACTAAGTTTGTTTTGTTGACATATCTGACTATTATTGTTGAATATAGGGGAGCTTTATACTTGGGGTCGAGATGAAGGAGATGGTAGATTGGGCCTTGGTCCTGGTCCTGGCCCAAATGAGGGTGGTGGGCTAAGTGTCCCCTCCAAAGTGGAAGCATTAACTGTTCCTGTGGCTGCTGTTTCTTGTGGGGGATTTTTCACAATGGCACTAACAGAAGATGGGCGGGTTTGGAATTGGGGAGGTAAATGCATTTATCTTTTTGTTTTTTGTGTTTTCTAATCTTATCACTTTGTATGGGTCAAATAGATTGTTAAGCATTTTTGGCGAGATAGTTTGCCATCTTTGAGACTTTGACTAAGGCAGAGACATGTTGACATCATTTTTTGGTTTTTTTCCTCAGCTAACTCTAACTATGAGCTTGGAAGAGGAGATAAGGTTGGCGGATGGAAACCACAACCAATTCCTAGTCTTGAAGATGTTCGTATCATACAGATAGCAAGTGGTGGATATCACTCTCTTGCTTTAACTGGTAGAGTGGCACCAAATCTTATTTCAGAAGCAACTGTATAAATATATTCCAGGAGCATTCATGTGTGCGTGTGTGTATTTTTGGTTAGTTTTTTGAATGTTTGTATCTTATTTTTGGTGCTCTGGTGATAATAAATTTTAGATGAAGGGAAGGTACTTTCATGGGGTCATGGTGGGCATGGTCAGTTGGGGCATTCTTCTATCCAAAATCAGAAAATACCTGCAGTGGTTGAGGCATTGGCTGCTGAGTGTATTGTTTATATTGCTTGTGGAGGTTCATCTTCAGCAGCAATAACAAGTAAGATGGTTTCTCTCTCTCAAATAACATACTCTATGTAGGTATTAAAAGGATTTTATTTTTCTATGTTCTAGTATTTTGCTTTGCATCTGTCAATTGTAAATGGCATCAGAGAATTCAGAGGTGTCGAAATCTCACGATAACACATAATGTCAAGGAGGAGTGTTAAATTGAATATTGGTTCTGAATAAATAGATATATTTGACATCTGGATTCATTTGACAAAATAAGAGTTTTATGCTATGAAGAGTTTCTTCAAAACATTATTATCTGTTAATTATAAGACATATGTAATACTATGAACTATTCCTCTTTGTATGTATAAAACTAGGAAGGTAACATTTACAGTCCTTCACATATAATGGTCAATGTACCAAGATTATTTTTAGCCAAATTGAGTCATGTCCAACTGTACCTACCTCAATCTTTTATCTAGAAGAGGATAGCAGATTAATTGGTATTCATGTTCCTTCATATATTTTAAGTTGGTTTGATATGGGTTAGGGACTGTCAAATCAGACCCAACCTTAGCAATAGTCCAAGATAATCCAGAAATAACTTAGACCTAAGAGTTGCAATTTCAGCTTATTTATTTGAGGGGCCTGGGCCTGGCGAGTTTTTGTTAGAATATTAACATTTCTGGTTGCATATTTTATAACAAGGTTGTGCAGTAGTTATGACTTCACAACAAACAGCTAAACTTAATTTTGTCCTAGTTTGTTGGCATTTATGTTATCTAAATATTATTGGAGCTGTTTCTTCTACAGATGAAGGAAAGTTGTTTATGTGGGGAAATACCAAAGACTCTCAATTAGGAGTCCCTGGGCTGCCAGAGATACAACCATGTCCTGTTGAAGTCAAGTTTCTAATGGAGGATGATGTATTGGGACCACATAATGTGCTATCTGTTGCAATTGGTGCATCTCATGCTATGTGTTTAGCATCAAGGTCAAGTTTCTAAAGATGATTTCCTGGGTGGAATCATTACAATCCGCAGATCAATCACAATATAGCTAAAATTCTGGTATTGAGCTGCTTTGGTGCTATGATGATCATAAGTCAGTTGAGAAACATGTCTTAACTGCAAGTTGAGAAATGATCTAGACACTGCAGCATTTAGAAGGTGGAAGTGCATATCTGTGCAGAAGGTGTTGCCCCTTGCAGATGCTGCGGTAATGGATTCAAACTTGGACCTCTGTGCCTTTCATTCTACTTGTTGTGGCTCAGAATCACAGTGCCGAGGATCACCAGCCATTTCTTAGAACTAGATTTTATTGGTTGACAAGAACATTTTCACTGTTACAGAGTATGACTGTACGAGCACCGATGCTGTAGGTGTGCCAATGTTTTCTCATATAATTCCCTTTTGGCTGGTGTCCCATTACCTGGTAATAGAATATCCTGCACAGAAGCTGGTGTTGAGTCTAACTTAAGGCCAGATCCACTCAGCATGACAAATTTCTAAGCCTAGATCTGACTCTTGATCCGCCATAGTCAGGGCAATCATATGTTTTTGGCTCCTAAATTTTGCTGGTTGAATCCAGACAGATGAATCATGTTTTCCAACTTATTCTGTTTGCATGTTTTTCTCATAACTTAGTGTAATATTTGTTTTTAATTGTTGATGTGAGGTGAGCAAGACAAGTAATGGGAGTAAGTTTTATGTGATGAATAATCAATTGTGTCTGAATTGTCATCTTTAGGAGAGACTAGCTCGTGTGATGGAAAACTTTATTATTAAAAATATTTTTAAATTTTTTGAAGTTGATTAGTTAATGTGAAATTTTGAAAAAAATTGAAAAGTCATTGTCTTCCAATTAATTTTTATTTTTGTAATGTAAGATGTAAAAAAATTTTAACTATTTTTTTTCGAAAATATATATATTTTCAAAAGTGAATTTGTACCAATAACATTGTCAAGTATTTTTCATCATATTTTTGCAGCATAAAAAAATATTATAAGATAGGATGATAAAATGGAAAACAAAAAAAACAGTAATATAGTTTTTTTAAAACGTATTGATTCATTTTATGCGAGATATTTTCATATACCATTCTACTTGAAGATAAATATAACGATAACTTCAGATACTATACCGAATGACAAATGCAGAAATAGAAATAAACAACAACTATTAAGAAAGAAACATATATTTTAAAAAATGAGATTGTATATGAAAGAGTGATATTTTAATATATTAATAAGTTTATAAATATCTATGAGAGATTTCATATTCATTCTTAAAAACTACATTATCAGTTGAATTACATTATTGTCCATTTCTGTTTAGGATCAATGTCTTTAATCATTTATTGTCTTTCACTTTAAACATTGCCACATATAATTGACATGGCTTAACATAGGGCTTTGAAAAAAAAGCCTAACATTTGTTAAAGTCTGCGTTTGACTCTTCTTTATCGTCATAGCAAAACAAACAAAAAATATAAATTGCCTCTTTTAAAATTTAAATGGAAGTTTTGAATCTGAAAGAGTCAATCTCATGCTTGAAATGGAATAAATATTTTATGACCTACATTTGATCTAGTAATAACCTTTCCTTCTATGACATGAATGCAAGCTGAGTGATAATTAGATCCGTTCTATTACATAGTCCTGAATACTGGTATATGTATTTTAATAGTATAACAGGAGCTCTAGATTTCAACTTGAGATCATGAATTGGGAAACCTGAACAATTAATACTATTTAAGAACTTTGGAGTGTGTAAATCTTTATTGGAAAGTGAATTCTATTCAAATTTACATATACTATCAGACCTTGATTATATTTGTTCATCACCAAACATATTAGAAAGAATATAATCATTAATTGAATCAAAAATTTTATGTGTTGCAGCAAGTATTACTATATCATGCAGACATATGGGATACTAGAGATGTTCAAATAGAGAAGGGTATGTACCGTTGACAATAGCTTCAATTGGATCACCACATTCCTTCAAAACAATATTTCTACCAAACCTTCACCATCATTGGGGTGACCAACATTTTCATCACCAACCGTAAGTATCCAACAATTTTATTTCATTTAATAAAGATTTTGACAAACTTGACATCAATCTAATGTTCTCATACAACCTGAGCACTTTACAAAAAAACCACAAATAGGAAGAGTTGATAGTGGCAAATACTATTTCTGTCAACATGCTTTCAAGATAACTGGTAAAATCTGCCTGAAGTCACCTCTTAAAACCACTACTTTTCCTCCAAAAAGATGTTCATAGCTGTTTGAATTACTTAACCTTGGAATATATTTTTTTTTTAAAATTTTCTAATCCAAAGCCTCAAAATAATATTTCTGAGCCATGAGAGCTTCATGCCAAATAATTAGCTTTGTCTTTATGATTAACTCAACCAATGGACTACCTTGCTTAATTTTGCATGTATAATCCTCATTGACAATAAGAATGATCTGAAATCAAGAAAGAGCAATCCTACAATCGGGCATCAACAATGCAGCTATGTCATTTGAAGCAACAATGAAGATAATCTCACCTTTGGATCTAAAAAAAGCAAATAGAATTTTTCAAATTAACGTCTTCCCAATACCTTCATATCCACACAAAAAGTAGTCATCTTTTATCATTTTAAAATACATTGATGATTGTATCATAAATTGCTTTTTTAGCACAATTTAAAGAAGAAATGAGAGTTTTATATTCTTTAACAAGGACAGCTCTTTCATAGCAAAGCTCATCTTATATCAATTCGTTAGATGCTCAAGACATATCACTTGACGAAATAAGCATGGGAGAATAATCCTTCAAATATTTGTTATTGCTTATAAACAGTTTTTCTATTTCACATAGTCCAAGCTCTTTCAGTTGCTCATCACAGAGCACTAAGTATGCAAACAATTAATGTTATTAGTTTTTGAACAAATAAAAAAAAATTATCCAAACTTAGAGAAAATTAAGGATGAAAATATCAGTATCGACGAAAATATCAAAAATATAGAAATATCGATAAAAATTCAAAAAAAAATGATGAAATTTTTTAATGAAATTTCAGGATATGCTTATTTATTAAACACTTTATCAATTTAACTATAAAATTGAAAAAAAAAAATTGAGTGTAAATCATATTTTCATAATCAAGAGATCTATACTATTAGTTGACAGTAACAAAAAAAACTATTATTAAGTAATAAATTATTCATTAATTAAAATAATAATACAAGTATGTAATTACTTAAATATGATAAATATCATATCAAATTTCTTGGTGGATAAAAATTTCGCCTCTATTCTTTATCATCATTTTCAGCAGTGTATTGGAAAAAAAAATATTGATAAAAATTATATCTCTTTTATAATTTTGCATGTAATTGTTTATATACCAACTATATGGATCTCACATTGGATGTGATTGTCCTTGCTGATAGTCTTGATATGAATATGATGTTGGTTGACTTTGTACATAAATGTTGACCCCTGATGGTTGAGTTTGAAAATGTATCCATGAATTACTACTTGATGACATTTCATAATCATCCATTGAATAAAAGTTATATTTACTTCTAATCCTCATTGATCCAAAATTTATAGAAAAAGATTCTAAATTTTGTTGTGACATTTCTATTGTACCATTTTTTTCTGTGTATAGTTTATTCCTATAGCACCAATTAATATGATAAATTAGTGGAAAAAAAAGGCCAATGTCATTGTATTCATTTTCCACATTCGCTCGAACCAAACCAAATTCACATTTTTTTAATTTTTTGTTTGTTTTGAATTAAATTTACATGTTATCCCTTGTATCTGCACCGCTTGCATTAATTTCTATTCAAATAGTTTTTTATTTCAAGTTTCCTTCTGATTATTTTGTATGCCTGTCTTTTTTTTTTTTTTTACTCTTTTTTGTAGATTTATTTTGACATTTGGAATTCTATTGTCAAAATTCAAAGGTAAAAATAATATTTTATATGATTAAGCTATTGAATTTTTTTTTAAAGTTTATAGGAAGAGTAAGGTCAATTCTAATCAAGTAAAAAATTTTAATCTGCTAAAAATTTATGCCAAATGGATAAAAAATAATTATTGTTTTCCAAATTTTAAATATTATTCTTTTATTTTCAAACTACAATTGATGTTTTACATTTTTTTATTTTTATTTTTATAATTGTTTCATCATTGCTTTCAAATTTCAATTAGCTTAATATTACAACATTAGTGAAAATATGTCATCAACATATAATTATAATTTGAAAACAATGCTCTAAATTTTTATAAAAGTCCATAATATTTATAAAATTCTATAAAAAAAAATAATGGATATTTTCAAAATTTCCCAAGTAATTTCAGAAATTTTCATGGATATTTTAGAAATTTTCATGGAAATTATAAAATTTTAACCAGATTGTAAAGCAATTAACATGGAAATTTTGGAAATTTCGACAATAATTATGGAAGTTTCACCCTTTTTTTTTTTTGGATTCTAAATAATTTTTCCTTCTTAACCAAAAACTGAAATTTCAGTGAAAATTTCGATATTTGCATCCCTGAAGAAAATTTTATTAAATTATCAAATACCTTCATTTTGAAACAATTTCATTGAAAGATACATTATATCTTCACTCATAAGCAGCCATATTTTTCTCATACATAGTCTAGACTACTAATGTTGTTGGAGAATAACAAAAAAACAAACATTTTTCTTAAAAAGTGTCTAGATCCTCGTTGGCTTGCTTCTATTATAGCATTCCACATATTTATTGTCATCATCGAGTAAACAAAGTGCACATCAAGCATCCTTTGCTGAAGTATTCTGTAATCCATTAACTTTGCAGATATCGTCATAGGAAATACATCATTTTGTACTATTCAAAAGGATTTTGCAGTAATATTTCTCACCACTACCGGGAGGAATAGAAAAAATTCTGCCGATGGAAAATCCTCTCTGCCTTGGAGACCATTTTTCATGTTGTGGTTTCCAAACAAATTTGGTAGGAAACTCCCTATAAGTCAATTGTCTTCCTTCTGGATATTCCTTATTATTTTCCATCCAGGGCATAAATATAGTATTTTTGTTAGCTTGAGTGTTAACTACATAATCTAATACATAATCATTATCGAAGAATACTAACTGATCATTAGAGAGGTGAAATGATAAACTTTCTGTAGATGACTCTCTATGATTTATATCAAAATTAATTTTTTTTAAACAACCTTACAAGCTGATACATACCAGCAATCAAAGTATATTCAGATCTCATCAAAAACTTATTCATTATCTGGGTTATAAAATGGAGAAATGCCACAGTATTATGCTTCTACTTGAATATTACGACTATTTTATTTGATTTTATTTACTAAAACAAATAAACTATTTTATTTACCCAAAAAAATCAACAATTCTATTTGATTTTATTCACCAAAATAATAAATAATTTTATTTGATTTATTGATACAAAAAAAACTGATGATTATTTTTTAACAATAAAGATATGAATTAAGAAAATATTGCAATGCAACCTTTTTGAGTAGCTAGCTCTAAGTTGTATGTAAAAGTTTACATCCACTTATATGCACAAAAAATATATATATTTAGGCACTCATAAAACCATATGATCTAGCCTAACGTATATACTAAGTTATCTATTTTTCTAATTAAAATAAAATTCATTATAGGATTGTAGCTTTTTGTTTATCTCTATTAAGTAACATAAATAACTAATATATGAGAATTAGTAAAAGTTTTTTATTTTTTATATTTTTTAATTTCAAAATGGGTAAGAGTGGGACAAAAAAAGTAGCTAGTAAATACTTACAAGCAAATACATATATGTAGTTGTATTACATTTGAATTTCATCGTAAACTTCATCATTATATAGGTTATAAAATGTTACAATGACCCTGTCATATATTTTATTAATGTATTTGAATAGATACTTAATAATCCGTGTCTAGTTATATCATTCCACATTAATGAGTGAATTATACTTAAGCAAAAGAATTGGATTGTACGGGACTAAAAATCTACTATCCAACTTGATGTCATTCTTCTCTACAAACTTTCCATCATCTCTCCTTTTTTATATTGTATAGCTATCATTGTTAGTGGTATTAACAAACTTTTTTGGATAATGCCTTCCATATTTCTCATCAACTATGCAAGGAGGATTTGAACTCCACAAAGGCCATGTATTATATGATGTTGAACAATATCATACAACACTAAATATTTTTTTGTCTAAAATTTCAACAAATATTAAACCATCTATGCGTTCACAAGAATGAATTTTAACTTTAGACTTTAAGAATAAAAGAATATGTGCATGAGGCAAACCACGCTTCTGGAACTCAATAGTGTAAATTACTGGAAAAATATAGTATATGTAAAATCTATAAGTAATAATACCAACAATTGGAATAAGTTTGAACAGTTTTGTGATCTTTAAACATTGTTAATCTGAATGAAATAAATAAACTGTTTTTACTTGCATTAGTAGTGCCATATAAACTTATTAGTTCTTAGATTTTTTAACAACTCATCCAGCTTAATTTTAAGCCTTCAAAATTAAGCTGAAAATTTTGAAATAGAGGAATTTTAAATTAAAAATAAAATAATATAAATATGGATAGAAAAAAATTATATGCATGTAAAATAGTAGAAAATGAGGATATGAAAGAGTGGAAAGAGTTATTGTATAATTTGTTGCATAAGAAAACTATTTAACTTTTTTGCACTCTATGAAATGAGCGGGAAACAAATTAAAAGGAATTTTATTAGATAATTTTAGATTTTGTCGAGAATGAAAAAGAAGATTTCATCCAATTATAAAATATTTTATTAAATTTTAACTTCAAAAATAAAATTAATATATATATATAAATATATTGAATAAGCTGAAAAAAAATTAGAAAAAATTTTATTAGATAATTTTAGATTTTAAAGAGAATGAAGAAGACATTTTTATCTATATTTAAAATATTTTATTAAATTTTAACTTCATAAATAAAATTATATATATATATAAATATATTGAATGAAAATGAAAAAAATTGAGAGGATTTTTGAGTAGATATTATAAGTTAATTTTAGATTTTATGGACAATGAAGAAAAAGTTTTTTTTTTATATTTAAAATATATTATTAGATTTTAACTTTATAAATAAATTTTAAAAAAAATAAATATATATATATATATATTTTAATAAGCAGGAGAAAAATTAAAAAAGATTTAAAAAAAAATAGAATTTTAATAGATTATATGATACTTTCAGAATATATTGATTTCAAACCCTACTGGGAAGTATTTCTAGTATGGTTTAAAATAAAAATTGTTTCTCCGTGAGTAATAATGGGTATTTATAGTAGTTCTCTACAAGTATTTAGGCAAAAACAGACGATTAAAAACAAAAATGAAGGCACCCTGGAACAGAGTATGGTCAAATGGCTTTCCCAGCTGCAGATATCATGACAGTGGTACGGAGAAAATTGATAAACACTATATATGAATAAGGAAAAATAAAAAAAGAATATAGTGGGTATATAAATTGGTACATGTAGCATTGTTGATTATTCTGGAGCTGAGATTTTCAACCTCTAAAATCTTCCAAACCAAATTCTTAATAGTTAGTCATAAAAGTTACTAACACTTCAAGAAAGATAGTGCAATTTCTAAATCTTACAAAAGCACTAAATGGATTTTCTTAGAAAATGGTTACGAATTTTGTGCTTAATCATTCATGATCCAATAAATCTCCCAACCATTTCGGGTCCAACCTGGTATAACTTAGCATGAGTTGCTGAAATCAAGTAGACAAAATAATGGCCTAATTAGCAAGTGTTGGCCATGGTAACATAAGGTCCTGAGAGTGAGCTCTAGAAGCAATCCTAAATGATCTCTAAGCCCCAACCATTCTGATTTATAATTTTAAAAAATAAAAATAAAAAAATTTGTAAAACCAAGTACTACCATTAAACCGTGTATTAAATCAATTTACTTCTAAATCACAAATATCTGCTTCAGAATATAACACGCCAATATAAACTGTAAGTCCGCAATTTGATGTAAACAGAAAGCAATTTAAACACAAGAAAAACGAGATAAAAAGACATTTAAACGACAAACCATCAAGTATCATTAACATAACAACATGGTCCCTTAACCAAATATCCACTGAAGAATAACTTAAGTAACAGAGTCCAACCTCACGAATATCATAACAATGCCTAGAAAGACTTAGGAAGTCTCTGCAGCTGGTTGCGTCACTCCAAACTTCACCAGTAACTTGCTCAAAGTGTCAGGTGAGCAAACCTGGTACTTCACATTCCCAGACGGTGAGAGGAAGACTTCGGACAACTCAAGTTTGTCTGAAGTAAGACTCGTGCTATCCATGGTCTTACTGAGAACCTTAAGTGCCAACTGGACTGCATCCTCCCTTGTGATCTCATCCTTGTAGTCTTGTTTAAGCATTGATTGTGCAGCTTGATTGTTTGCACCAATGGCAGCAGCTTTCCAACCACCATAATTTCCACTAGGGTCACTCATGTAGAGCTGGAAACCAAAATTTTTGTCCCATCCTGCAAACAAAAATGAAACACCAAAGGGCCGGAGACCACCAAACTGTGTGTAGCCTTGTTTAGTATCACATAGGGATTGAACTAGCTGCTCAACAGGCATCGGCTCTTGGTATGCATATGTATAGCGCTGAGCTTGGACCCTGGCAGTATTTATCAGGATATTGGCATCAGACATAATTCCAGCCACAGCACATGCAACATGATCATCAATCTTGTACATCTTCTCAGTGGAAGTTGAGGTTTGCAGGAGTTTGGATGTGACTTTCTTTTCACCGACCAAGACTACTCCATCCTTTGACAGTATTCCAATTGCAGTACCTGCATTTCCAATGGCCTCCATTGCATACTCAACTTGGTACAGACGACCCTCAGGGGAAAAGATTGTAGTACGGCTATCATATCTTCGAGACATCTTTAATTATGACTCTGAAGAAGAATAAAAGAAAAATGATTAGTAAGAAGGGATGACATAATGAAACTATTAACCATTAAGAAATATGGATACTTTTTAGAGTCGCCATAACTCAAGGTCTTTAATTCAAAAATGAAGAACCATGAAGCACACAATATAATTTTTTTAAAGGCACAAAATACACTTTATAAAGCTATCATTGGAGAACATGTTCAATCCTAAAGGCTTTATTCCCAAGGCATACATGTCTCATTCTAGAATGACATATTTCAGAACATATAAGATGGATTAAACTTGCAATCAGTAAATAAAGCAGAAAAAGAGCAAGTAACGACAACATAGACGTGCCATCCAGAAGTTCCTAGACACACGTAAAGCTCCATATTTTATTTTTTGTTTCTTAATCCACGAAACGCTCATAAAGACGGGTATAAGACACATTTATATCTTTTGTTAGGAAAGGTTTCAAACAAGCAGTCGATATCAAGCATAATTTACAGAAACATAGAATGTCTTAAACTTCGCAAGTAGTTTATAAAGGCATTTGAACTCAACTGCTAAGTGTTACTTAGACCTATTATTATTCTTTCAGCCTCTTAAAAAAATGCATGATTATCTGCATCCCATTATTTATTTTCCTTGTTTTTCTAATCTCAAAGCTATCTTTGTAAAGTTCAACACCAGTCCAAAAAATTTAACTCGGGGGCAAAATAGCGAGTACTTATACACAAATTTGCGGAAAACCGAAACCAACCCAAAAAAAAATAAATCTGGGCAACTTCGAAAATTACAAATATTAATTCAGAACTAAGACAACCTCGATCGCAAGAAATGGGCATAATCTCAGAAGTAATTGAATTTCAAAAATAAATAAATAAAGACAAGACTTTATTCTTATAAAATGGCAAAAGGGCCATTACAGGTTAATGGGTATTACATCTTTAGGCGAAAATTAAAAGGGCAAACCAAGAGAAACCCTCTTTAGCGTTACGCACTTCGAATCGGATTTAACCAATCTGAAGATGTTAAATTGAACGAAAGAGCGATAATGAAAGATAAACAGTAAAAGGAGTCTGACCTGCAACTTCTATTTGATGAATAATGCCGAATACCTTTCTTTCTCTCTCTGTCTTTCACAGAAATTTGCTAAATACTTCAGAAATGCTACGCCTTTTCTTGGTATTCTTCTTCTTCCGCAAGAAATAGCCGAAGTTGCTTTCGTCAATCAAAACGCACAGTTTCAATCTGGGCCTTCAATTGCCTGTTTGGGGGTCGAAGCAGCCCAATTGCTTTTCTACGTCTAGTGGGGCCATGCTCAATATTGTTTTTTTAAAAGGGTTTTTTAATAACTACCATCCGTTAAGGAGGTGCAAAAATTTGCTCTTCATTTTTAAAATTTATTTTTCTATTTCAATTACTGTGCATTTATTCATAAATTATCAATTCTTTCTCTTGTCTTTCTGCAAATTATCTCTCTCTTTCTTTTTTTTCTTTTTCTTTTTCTTTTTCACTCAAACTCATTTTTTTTTCATGGATCTCCTTTTATAAAATAATTTTTTTCAAAATAAAAATTAATACTTACTTTGGAATGTTGATTAGAGAAATCTAGTTAAAGAATTTATTAAAATTTTACAAATATTTTATTGAGTTGAATGAGTTCGGAAAAAACAAAAAGAAGAAAAAAAAAATTGAGCTCGCTGAGATAGAGAGAAAGAAAAGAAAAAAAGTAAAAGAAAAAGAAGCAAGCTGGTTTGAGGTGGGCTGGAAGAAAAAAATAAGAAAAAAAGATTGAGTTTGCTGAGAAAGAGAAAAAGAAAAGAAAAAAATAAATAACAGACAAAGAAAAAAAAAAGGAAAAAGAATAAAAAAAAATAAAAATTGGGGTGGGCTACATGAGGAGGGTTGGGGACAGGGGCGAATCCAACAATAAATAATAAAAGATACCGGAGGGGACTTTGGGCTAGAGGTGGGCTTCATGAAAGGATTGGGCTGCTTGTGGGTTGGGCTGGAGGGCTTGGAGCTTAGGTTGTTAAGCTAACTGGGGTGGGTCCACCCGAACCTATCCGAACCCCCTCTCATGCAGCCCACCCTAGTTTTTTTTTTCCCTGTTCTTTCTCTCTTTTTTTTTCTCTTTATCTTTTCTTTCCCTCTTTCTCAGTAAGCTCTCTCTCTTTTTTTTTTTTCCTACCCAAACTCATTCATCTCAATAAAATATTCCTTTTCTAGTAATCATTTATGCTATTGTTGAAGTTTAATTAGATTTCTAAAAATATGCATGCAGTGCCCTTTAAAGCTTTGAGTTAATATGATTTCTAATTTTCTTCTTTTTTAATAAAGTAATTTATTTCTTTGTTGCTAATTTTAATAAAATGTAATTTGAAAAATAATGGAGACCACGTGAGAAAAATGAGTTTGGGTGATTAAAAAAAAGAGAGAGTAGAAGAATGAAAGAGAGAAGGAAAGTAATAAAACAGAGAATAATAGAGAGGTAAAGAAAGAAGAATAAAATCTAGGCAGTAAATGTATGATTGATTCAGTGGTAAGTGCAAAGTAAATTGGGTGCAGAAAAAAAAAAATTAAAATGAGAGGCAAATGTCTTCAATTCTTCACATCTCCTTAGTAGTGGGCAATTATCAAAAAAACCATTTTTTAAACTAGGCCTGACTTGGTACAAAAGTTTTAGATATGAATATAAATTATATATAGAGATGTAAAAAAAGCTCAAAATCCAAAATTCGATCAAATCCGATTGAAAAACTAGCCAAAATTCAGCCTTAGTCCTCCCAATTTTTTTTTGGATGGACTTAGATTTTAGATTTTTAATGTAGATATGATTCAAATCTAGCGTATTACGCTACCTATCGGGCTAGCTCAAAATCCGACCCAAAGTCCAGCCCAATGAGCTAATCCAATATAGATTATAGTAATTTATTTTCCATTTTTATTTAATTTATTATATTTTAAGCTAGATTTGTTTATTATTTAACATATTTTTATCGTTTGCATATATCATGCTATAACTTATTTTTTTTTTTTTTTACTAAAGATATTTTAACCAAAAACCAAATTTGTATATTAATCAAATTTTGGGATTAAAAAAAAATCAGAATTTAAGTTTAAAATTTGGACCTATGCTTTTAGACTGAAACCCAAACATGATAACCAAGAGTGAAATTCAGCTTGATATTCATAGGGCAGGGTACCAAACTTTAAGATTTAAAATTTTGATCTAGCTCGGTCATATCTAAATTCTCTCTCTAGCCCAAAAAAATATTCAATTTTTTAATTTGGACCGGATTAGGCAGGTTGGATTTACAACCTTAATTATAGAGAAGGAAATGGTATATTGGAATTCATAATATTTTATTTTCCATATTTATTCAATTTAGTATATTTTAAGTTCCATTTGTTTATTATTTATCATATTTCTATATTTTGTATATATCATGGGATGAGTTATTTATTTATTTATTTTAGAACTAAAGATATTTTAAGCCAAAAAAAATTAGTATATTAATCAAATTTTGAGATTTAAAAGAAAATATCAATTTTGAATTCAAAATTTGAGCCTATGCTTTAAAAATGAAGCCCACATCCAATATTTGAGCTTGAAATTCAGCTTGAATCCATAAGGTAGGGCACCAAATTTTAAAATTTAAAATTTTGATATAGTTTGGCCAGTCTGAATTCTTTCTCTAGCTTGAAAATATACTTAACTTGGGCTGGACTGAGAAGCTTGAATTTACACTTTTAATTATAGAGAAGAAAATGGTATATTGGAAAATTATGAATGTATTCATAATTAACAAAATTGAACTTAAAAAAGAAAAATATAAAACTTAGAAAATTAATTCTTAAGATAATTTTACGAAGAAAACAATTCATAAGATATCTCCTCATTGAAAACTGTTTAATGGTAAAATAACTAGTAAGCCTTATGTATATGTCCGAATTTCCGTAATAGTCTGTGGACAGATTTTGAAGTTTAAAAAAATGCATTAGGAATTTGTATGGATATATTGAAATACTAAAATTTTAGAAAAGCAAATCATTGTATCAAATCGTATAAATTTCAAATACATTTTTAAAGTGTTAAAATTCCATAGATATAAGACAATGGACTCCAGTTGTCCCAAAAAGGACACTGATAGCCACAGTTAATCCACTAAATTAGAGCTTGCTGAATGAAGGAGTTGGCCTTCTTAAAGTTTTAAAAATATATATTTTCAACTTAAAGCTTGTGGCTTTCTTCATATCTCACGATCAATCAAATGTTTAAAATATATAGGTTCCAAGCAAGACTTCTATCTCTTTTTTTGTTTTTTTTCATATCTGTAAAAGTGAAATAAATAATTAAATAACTAAAAAAAATCCTCCTTTTCCATTTCTTGTTGCTTTCTTTTAGTACAAGGCTGACTTATTCTCCCGAGTGGGAACAAAGATAAATTTCTAACAATTATCACATACATATATATTTTCCTTTAAAATGAAAAATGACAAATATAAATTAAACTTTATTATTGTTTGCGAATATAATTATTTTCCGAATAAATCCATTTTTCTGAATTATCAATGCTTACATTACCCTCTTGTCACCATAATTAGGCTCTCTTTTTATTGGAAAATTTGTATTTTAAGAATTATATTTTAAATTAGAATGCTTATGTGGTAAGATTTTTATCTTTTTAATAACTCGAAGTATGCGCAGCATAATTGGCATATAATTGGGTCAACCTTGTTCCTTTAAAATTCAGCCCTAGTCCTCTCAATTTCTTTTTGGATTGGAATTAGATTTTAAATTTTTAATGTTGATATTATTCAAGTCTGGCCTATTATGTTATTCATTGGCCAGCTCAAAATTCGACCCAAAGTCCATCCTGATAAGCTAGTCCCATATAGTTTATAATAATTTATTTTTCATTTTTATTTAATTTATTATATTTTAAGCTAGATTTATTTATTATTTAATATATTTTTATCGTTTGCATCATGCTATAACTTATTTTTTTTATTTTACTAAAGATAATTTAAGCAAAAAAAAATTAGTATATTAATCAAATTTTAGAATTAAAAAAAATCAAAATTTAAGTTCAAAATTTGGACCTATGCTTTTAGACTGAAACCCAAACATGATAACCAAGAGCGAAATTCAGCTTGATATCTATAGGGCAGGGCACCAAACTTTAAGATTTAAAATTTTGATCTATCTCGGTTATATCCAAATTCTCTCTCTAGCCCAAAAAAATATTCAATTTTTTTAATTTGGACCGGATTATGCAGCTCGGATTTACAACCTTAATTATAAAGAAGGAAATGGTACATTGGAATTCACAATATTTTATTTTCCATATTTATTCAATTTAATATATTTTAAGTTCCATTTGTTTATTATTTATCATATTTCTATATTTTGTATATATCTTGCGATGAGTTATTTTTTTTATTTTAAAACTAAAGATATTTTAAGCCAAAAAAATTAGTATATTAATCAAATTTTGGGATTTAAAAGAAAATATCAATTTTGAGTTCAAAATTTGAGCCTATGCTTTAAGAGTACTGAAGCCCAAATCCGATATTTGAGTTTGAAATTCAGCTTGAATTCATAAGGTAGGGCACCAAACTTTAAAATTTAGAATTTTGATCTGGCTTGGCCAAGTTTGAATTCTTTCTCTAGCTTGAAAATATACTCAATTTGGACTGGACTGGGAAGCACAAATTTACACTTTTAATTATAGAGAAGAAAATGGTATATTGGAAGATTATGAATGTATTCATAATTAACAAAATTGAACTTAAAAAAGAAAAATATAAAACTTAGAAAATTTATTCTTAAGATAATTTTATGAAGAAAACAATTCATAAGATATCCCTTCATTGAAAACAGTTTAATGTAAAATAATTAGTAAGCTTTATGTATATGTCTGAATTTCCTTGTGGATAGATTTTGAGGTTTAAAAAAAATGCAGTAGGGATTTGTATAGATATATTGAAATACTAAAATTTTCGAAAAGAAAAGAAAACATTGTATATATTTTTAAATACATTGTATATATTGAAATCGTATGAATTTCAAATACATTTTTAAAGTGTTAAAATTCCATATATATATATATATATATAAGACAATGGACTCCAGTTGTCCCAAAAAGGACACTGATAGCCACAGTTAATCCACTAAATTAGAGCTTGCTGAATGAAGGAGTTGGCCTTCTTAAAGTTTTAAAAATATATATTTTCAACTTAAAGCTTGTGGCTTTCTTCATATCTCACGATCAATCAAATGTTTAAAATATATAGGTTCCAAGCAAGACTTCTATCTTTTTTGTTTTTGTTTTTTTTCATATCTGTAAAAGTGAAATAAATAAATAAATAACTAAAAAAAATCCTCCTTTTCCATTTCTTGTTGCTTTCTTTTAGTACAAGGCTGACTTATTTTCCCAAGTGGAAACAAAGATAAATTTCTAACAATTATCACATACATATATATTTTCCTTTAAAATGAAAAATGTCAAATATAAATTAAACTTTATTATTGTTTGCGAATTATATTTATTTTCCGAATAAATCCATTTTTCTGAATTATCACTGCTTACATCACCCTCTTGTCACCTTAATTAGGCTCTCTTTTTATTGGAAAATTTGTATTTTAAGAATTATATTTTAAATTAGAATGCTTATGTGGTAAGATTTTTATCTTTTTAATAACTCGAAGTATGCGCAGCGTAATTGGCACATAATTGGGTCAACCTTGTTCCTTTAAAATACCCAATTAATTGAGTATGAAACCCTAAACATTTTTCACTTGATATTAAATGACAGATTTCATTATTATATTTTATATTTTTAACTGTAAGCATTTATTTTAACCACTGAAGCTAAAAGCTTAGCAGTAGAAAATCATTTGAATTTTTACACATGCGAATTTCAAAATTGAGATTGAAATTTTAAAATTCTTCACAATTGTTTCAGATAATTATTTATACTGTAATGCACCATAGCGCAGACCTATATATGGATTCCTTATAATACTAGCAGTAAAGCATTTTATTTATTTTTTTATTCACCAAAAAAAAAAAGCATTTTATTTTTATACGAATAAATGAAATTTCTGGAATGATGGAACTGATGGTGACATTTATTCCTTGGGAAAAGCAACAACAATCGAGTCAAAAAAGAATTGAAAGAGTCAGACAAACATTCACGTGAAATTAGACACACATAGAGATAAGAGAGGCAGATCGAGACCCTACTGCATATTAAACACCAATAAAAGTAATACAATTCTTCTTTAATTTTTATTAAACAGTCAAAAGCACTCACCGTTGGAAATTAAAATTAAAAAAAAACAAAAATACAAACAGCCATCTAACATCACAATGATTTCTACATTTGCCATCACATAATTATTAGAATATCCCATAAAACATAAACAAAAGATAATCAAAGCTCTAAGAAGCTTCACTTCGCGTTCTTTCACTTATTTATTGCAAATCAATTATTACCAGCTGCTGACGGAACAAATACAAACATATGTATACATATATATTCTGAACGAAGATTAATAAAGCAGCAAACTCTCCATTGATGGGAAACAAAGAGAGATGGAGTAGCTAGTAAGCTAGGTAGCTAGAGAAGTTCTAATTTTAGTTGGCAGGGCATTGAAATCCTTGAGGAGGAGTCTTGCCACAGTCAAGGAGGAGCTGAAGAGCAATGGGAACGACAAGGTTGAGGTTGAGAAGCTTAGCTTTAATGGTGGTGCAGAGGCAAACAGCGGCATCCAAATCCACCAGTCCTTGCAGAACGGGACAGCAAGTGTCTTTGGCACTGCTGCCGATTCCGACATGAACCAGACCGCCCAACACGTCGACGCAGGCGCCTAGCTTAAGAGTATCAATGGGGCACGTCTCTTGTCCTTTCGGCGGCGGAGGGCCTGGCGTTCCGCTAGGCGGCGGATTCGGTGCATAAGGCGGCGACGGTGTCACCCCCGGAGGTGTTGGAGGCGTTACGGCTGGTGGTGTCGGCGGCGGTTTCACCGCGGGCGGTGTTGGCACATAGGGAGGGGATACCACCGGTGGTGGCTTAACGACGGGAGGCGTTGGAACATAGGGAGGGGATACTACGGGTGGCGGCTTAGGTACGTAAGGAGGGGATACCACCGGTGGCGGCTTAGGAACGTAAGGAGGGGAGACCACCGGTGGTGGCTTAGGTACGTAAGGAGGGGAGACCACCGGCGGCGGCTTAGGTACGTAAGGAGGGGATACCACCGGAGGTGGCTTAGGAACGTAAGGAGGGGATACCACCGGTGGCGGCTTAGGTACATAAGGAGGGGATACCACCGGTGGCGGCTTAGGTACGTAAGGAGGGGATACCACCGGTGGTGGCTTAGGAACGTAAGGAGGGGATACGACGGGTGGTGGCTTAGGAACGTAAGGAGGGGATACCACCGGTGGTGGCTTAGGTACGTAAGGAGGCGATACCACGGGTGGTTTAGGGTAATATGGTGGCGGTTTCACGACGGGTGGTTTAGGTATGTGAGGAGGATGGACAATGGGTGGTTTGGGAACAGAAGGCGGTTTGTGAGGAGGATGGACAATGGGCGGTTTGTGAGGAGGATGGACAATGGGGGGTTTGTGAGGAGGGTGGACAATGGGTGGTTTGTGAGGAGGATGGACAATGGGTGGTTTGTGAGGAGGGTGGACAATGGGGGGTTTGGGAGTGTAAGGCGGTTTTACGACCGGAGGCTTAACGTGAGGAGGGTACTTTGGAGGTTTTGGATGGAATGGTGGTTTTACTACGGGAGGGTGTTTTGGTGGGAACTTTGGAGGGTATTGTGGAGGAGGACAGTAATTAGCTAGAGATGAAAGCAAAGTGCCCAAATTCAGGAGGAGAATTAAGAGCTTAGCTAGAGTATGATTCGCCATTGTTTGGAAAACTACTCCAACACCTTGTAGAGAGAAAGAGAAGATAGAAGAGCTAGCTTTAGCTCGCTAATGAACCCTGCAACACGGAAATAGATTACTTATAGAGAGAAAGAAAGAGAGAGATCGCCAAAAGAGAAACAGCTATCAATTATTAATGGCCCTGTGCTACTGCTAATTAATCTGTTTGATCGTGGTGCTCAAAGCTGTTTTTTTAGGGAAATTTGTCATGTTTCATTGACTTTAGTGACACCACAAATCCGCTCTAAGATATAGCCACTTGTCTATATTAATTTATATTTTATTTAATAGAGTAATAATAATTATCCGGTCTCCGTATCTTGATTTTACAAAGTTAATATTGTACAAAATACAAATAAGTTGAAAGGAAGTTTAAATGACCCATTTACCCTGACTGATAGGTACTATATATTGTCTCTAAAAGGTACTGTCTCTAAAAGGTAGTGATTTAAACTTGCATTAATGGTTTAGTTGAATCCATATAGCATTGATTTTGTTCGGATTTATAATGTTTCATTATTTGAATCAATACTGTTTAAATTTTAACACATTAATAAACGAGGCAAGTTCTAATAAAAGAATGACGAAACCATCCTTATCGCATTAAAATATCCTGATAATTTACACTTCATCCTAAATAATTTACACTATAAGGCAAATTTCATATAAACATGCATCTTCATTCTTGCCATACTTAGACTGACTATTTTTGAAACATGATCATTAATTTCTTTATAATTTTTCATATCTATCTAAGCAGATTTATTTGTTAGTTTTTACCATTTAATTTTAACATTTAAAAACTAAAAAAGTTAAAAATCAGTATTATAATAAAATAATATAGTCAAAATACAATTTTTATCTTAAACTGTTAAAATTAACTTGTGCAAACTGACAGATAAAAATTAAATTATAATCGTTTTCAAAAGCATAGATTTTATTGTAATTATCATAAAATTGCAAGGATTAAAATAAAATATTTCCTTATAATATTTTCCGACTTTATAAACTTAAAATATTCTCATGAGATAATTATTTTATACATAAACATAAATGTATTTTAGCAAACTATATATGCATTTAGGCTACCATAACTTTAAAAGCTTCTACGAAATTGGACATGGGGGGAATCCAAAAAACGCGGTTTGTAAATTGAGCAGGGTTTTTAACATCTAGTGGCTGTTGAGTCCGTGAATGGGGTGATGATTGCTGATCATAACAACCCTACATGTGATGCTTTTTTTATCACTTAAAATCTTTTTTCCTGGAAATTTGTTTTCTTGCACAGAAAACTACCGTACAAGAAAACAAATCACCACAGGCTTTTTTTAAATATATCTTTTAAGTTGTAAGGGATAGACTATTACACTTGTCAAATCATCAACATCTCTATTGCATCCTTGGTGTCGGCCAAATTTGTTTCACTAAATTATATTAACATTTTTTTGCTCCATTTTCATGCATGATGAAAAACATTCATGTGAAGCCATTGATAGAACAGATTATGTGGGGACAGCGGTGTTTATTCTTCTCATAGCTTGGAAATTAAAACGATCATGATCAATCCTGTGTGTCTTTCATTTACTATTGCATGGACCACAATTGAAGTTCAATTCCGTTGATTTACATGAACGATTGCATGGCTACAGTTTCTTCGGCTATAAAACTTAATTAGCTATAATTACATTTTGGGAATTCTTCTAATTAACATGATGCATATATATATATATATTTATATTTGATGATAGGAAATGTCTTATTTTCTCTCCCTGTATGTATATATATAAATTATTTAATAGCCTATATACAGTTTATATTATAATATTATAGGGTAATGTGGCATAACAGTTTTTATAAAACTTTTGTTATTAACTATTAGATTACATAATCAAATATAAATTTATTAACATATTAAATTTTTATTTGAAAAAATAAAATTAAGTAAACTATAAATATATATTTTAATTTAATTTTTTTATAGGAAATTGAAGACTAAAAAAAAGTTCTTATTACGCACTTGGCGCGCACGTGCTGTGGGTGCATGTCAGAAAGACAATGATTTTTTTAAAAAAATTTATCGTCTTTATAACATGCTCATGCGCTAGCTCGTTTTTTAGCATTTGTCTTTTTCCTACATGCTTATATTTTTAAATTAAGCTCAATCTCATTTAAAATCTTTTGCAAATTGCAAATTGTCCTTAAAACATATAACTACTTGCATCTTAAGGATAATTTTGACATACGTATAAGATGAATCTTTCCTCTCCTATGTATAAGTGTTTTGCTATTTGCCCGCAAGAGTAGCCGATTTAGAGTACTAATATTTTAAACGGAGTCGGCTTCTCTGTAAACTCTCATTAATAGAGTGTGTTTCTGACATATTAACTTGGATATAAAAAAAATGTTTCAATAGAATATTAAAATTATATAAAATTCAAATTCAAGATATTTGTTAAAGTAATAATCATTTTATCATTAGTTGTCTTGCAGGGTTTCTACACATAAAATCTAAAATATTTATGAAATAAAAGAAAATGAGATAAAATTTTAATGTAATAAATTCAAAAATTAAAAACAAATAAAATAAAATAAAAAAACTCAAATAAAGATAAAGTTTAACGTGAATTGCAAACTTAAAAAGCAAAAGAACAAAAATATGTGAAGTGGACGACTGTCAAAAGTTAAATATGTAAAAGCTTAATAAAATTAGAATTAAATATACAATGTAAAACTACCGCATTCATTATCTATTATATTATAAAATATTAAATATTATATTTTATATTATTTTTATGATATACGAGTGGTTTAAAATGCTAAACTTTAATCTTTTATATGTTTATGATAAATAATGATTTAAAATATTAAATATTAAATTTTAGAAGATTAAAATATTAAATTTGATAGTTTGGAGTTATTTTTTGAAGGGGCAAAAACAATTTTTTTTTTAAATAATACCAAAAATATACCTATAAGTAAAAAAAAATTGGAGGAGGCTGGGACCCTTTCCTGCCCACTGTATCTGCCATTGGCTATTTGTCTCCGGTGGCAATAATTATCAATAAGATGATTGTTATTTATTAATTGTATTTAATTATATATTAATTTTTTTAAAATTATTTTGTAAAATAAAGTTTTTGAACATTTTTTTAAATTGTCTGATCAGATATGAATCTTATGACTGGCAACCAAAAATAGCATTTTTCTAAAAGAATAAAATTGAAAAAATTAGTGAAAAACTTTTGCAACTAAATTGAAACTATGTACTCACAAACAGTTTAATTTATAAGCAATACTTTGAGTCAAAATGAGAGGTAGGCAACCTTGTCTATAACATCAAAATTTTGTATGTACATACATATATATATATATATATATATAGCAAAATAAAAAATATATATATTTATATTTATATAATTTTTTTGAGGTCTGGAACTTTTTGAATTTTTTTTTTCATCCGCAAAAGGTATTCAAAATGGACAATAATGACTATATATATAAAATCATATATATTATATTACGATTTTTTTTTGGGTGAATGGTAAAAATTCAAGTGAAACCTCTCAAACAAATTACATGATATGGATAAAAAAATTATATAATACGGACAAAAATTATATATTATGAACAAAAATTACTTAATATAGAAAAAATAACACATTATAGAAAAAATTACATAATATGAAAAAAATTATATATTATGCAAAAAAATTACATGATATGTAAAAAAATTACATATTATGGAAAAAAAAAATTACATAAAATGAAGGGAGGCTCATGTTGAATTTTAAAAGGCTCATCCAAGTGGGATCCTGGGTGAATATATATGTTGGCACTTATGAGTAAGGAATTAATTCGCTGAATATCAATTCTTACATACATCTATGAACCTTAGATCGATCAGTTGTTTATATGCAAAGATAAAAATATCGGTATCGACGGAAATATCAAAGGTCGAAAATATAGAAATATTGACAGAAAATCTATATTGATAAAAATACAAAAGAAATGACAGAAATTTATAAGAAAATATGAAATTTTTTAATGAAATTTCAAGATATGCTTATTTATTAGATATTTTATCACTTTAACTATAAAATTTGAAAAAATATTTAGTGGATGTCATATTTATCATAATCAAGAGACTTAATAACACTCGTTCACAGTAACAAAAATGTTATTAACTAAGTAATGAATTATTTATTAATCATAATAATAATACAAGTACGTAATTACTTGAGTATGAGTTAATATCACATATAATTTCTTGGTGGTTGAAAATTTTCACTCTCTTCTTCATCTTCATTTTCAGCTATGTATTGGAAAAAATATTGATCAAAAAACACATCTCCTTGATAGTTTTACATGTAATTGTTAATTAATATGCCAACCATATAGATATAATATTGCATGTGATTGTCCTTGCTGATAGTCATTATATGGATATGACGTTGGTTGACTCTACTCATAACTGTTAACCTCGGATGGTTGAGTTTGAGAATGTATTCATGAGTTATTTCTTGATGACATTCCATAACCATCTACTAAATAAGGGTTATATTCACCTCCAATCATCATTGATTCAAAATTTGTTGAAAACAATTTATCTTCTTGTTGTGACATTTCCATTGTACCCATTTCTCTACGTTTAGCAATAGATCCGGTGACAAACAGTGCCACTTAAATGTTTATAGCAACTGTAACTGTATGGTAACCGTCACAGAAACGTTATATATTTTTTTAATATTTTATAAAAATCTATAATAGTTTTAAAATTTAATAATCTATATTTCTATAAAAATTTCCAATCCAAGAAAATTTCCAAAGAAAGTTTATAAATTTTAACAAAAATTATGAAAATTTCACTTGTTTTTTGGGACTTTAAATTAATATCTTCTTTCGATTTTTGCATCCCTGTTTATAGGTTTAAATTGAAGCCTAACAGGACGCGTAAATTCTCTGTATATGTAGTTTAGCAGGGTATGTAGGTACCAAAAAGATTCATGCATTCCAATCTTCCTCCAAATTAGCAAAACAAATTCCAACAAGTTGTTAACTCTATGCCAAACGATAGGTCTATAGAAAAATTTTTCTCCGTTGAATTTTCAAAGTCTGTAATACAATGTGATCGTGGATCGCCCCACAAGGACAAGGTTATATTTTGTCCATGCTTGACTAAATAGACAAAAGTAGTAAATTTCGTCTATAACCGTGTTGTTATTAACTTACATTACAATAATAATTAATTATATATAGTGATAGCTACCCTGATAGGTCCTATTCTTGTTTAATTAATGAAAGTAACAATTTTCATTTAAATGAAATTATTTTATTGTCGCTTTTTAACTTTATGTATATACATATCTCTAATAATATTAATTAAATATACCAATTAATTAAAATTTGTCGGCAAGCCTGTTTTTTGGCTGTTGATAATCTTTGGTATATTGGAGATGACTGATTTATATATATATATATAGTCAGTTATAATTAAATATTTTTGATAGTTTTAAAATACATACAAATTATCATTAATAATTTATTATTAATGATAAATTAATAATAAAATATTAATAATTATTATTAATGATAGTCTATATTTTAAAATTATCAAATATATTTTATAAAAGCATCTCTAATAAGAATTTCGTCGCCAAATAATAGTATCAGCGATGAATAATTTTTTAGTAAAATAGACCATTAGATATGCACGAGTTGAATTTAGATAAATTTCGCGACAAAATTTTATTGCAAAAAATGGACAATTAAAAATGCAAGCGTAGCCAATTGTGGGAAAATTTTTTGATGCATGTGTCGCCAAATGTGGGGAGAATTGGCGATGCATGCATCGCCAAATGGGGGGAGAATTGGCACACAAATTGTGGGGATAATTGGTGATGCATGCATCGCCAAATCAACCTAAATTGGCGACGTTTGTTTTTTTGAGACGTTACTCGTCGCCAATTGTTTTATTATTAGCGACGCATTCGTGTCGCGAAAAACAGATAACCATGATGATATTTATGCGTTGCTGTTTTTCATATTCGCGACTCATATTGCCAGTCGTGAACGTTTTTTTACTTCCAACGACAATCGTTTCTGCAACACTAGAATTTACATCGCCGTTTACAATTTACGACGCTGTTTTTGTGTCGTCTATTAGAGTTTTTGTTTTAGTGTCTAACAAAAGCTCTTACAGGGGTATTTGGTAGTGTAAAGGATAACTCTTACTAACAAACTGTTAGATTTAAATTAAATATGTTGAGGTGTAATGTTGAGTTGGCTAAGATTTAGATGAACTAAACACCTTATATCTCTAACATCCTCCCTTAATCTAAGCCACTGCCAGTAACGATTCAACCAGCAATACCAAGCTTTGTACGTATAATAAACAAATCGTGTAATTACTAAATCTTTAGCAAAAATATCTGCTAACTGCTCCTTTATTTGCACATATGGAATTTCTATTATTTTCCTAAGCACTTTATCTTAAACATAATGTATATCATTCTCTATATGCTTAGTTCGTGCATGTAGAATGGGATTGTAAGATAAGGCCACTGCTCCTAGATTATCAGACCAAATGGTATGAGGTCTTAAATATAGACCAAGTTCAGTTGTAAGATGAAGTAACCAACTCATTCAGTTATTGGCAAAAGCTCTGTACTCTGTCTTTGTACTTGATCTTGCAACAACTGACTACTTTTTGCTACTCCAAGAAACAAAATTAGGTCCCAAAATATGCAATAGCCATTGTGAGATTGTCCGTCATCCGGATTGCAGGCCCAACCACTATATATATATATGCAAATCCATGAAATATCAATCTCTCAAGTTTTTGGTTTCTTGAAAGATAAACCCAACTCAGATGTTCATTTTAAGTATCTTTGAAGTCTTTTGCAAGCCTCTTTAAAGTAAACCGTGGTTCATGAACAAATTGACAAAGTTTATTCATTGCAAAAGTGATTTCAGGTCTGATTATGGTTAAGTGCTATAAAGCACCAACTACACTTCTATATTGCTCAGGCTGCTGAAAAGGATTACCATCATCAACTGAAAATTGTTTTCTAGCGAGCATAGAGGTAGTATAGCCTTTTGCTTCATGCATTTTAGTCTTTACCAGTAGATCATTTATATACTTCTTTTGAGACATTTTAATTCTTTATTTTGTTCTTTCAACTTCAATTCCATGGAAATAACTCAAATTTCCCAAATCCTTTCAAAAAAAATTCACTATTCAATTTAGTAAACATATTGGTGACATACTATAAACGAGAATCAGTGACTACTAAATCATCGAGATAGACTAGTACAAAGCATTGACCATTTCCTTTCTTCAATATAAATAAGGAACTATCAGCAAGAGATCCAACAAATCCCATCCTTAACATTGTAGTTCTTAGTTGGCCAAACCAAGCCCGTAGGGCTTGTTTTAAACCATAGATAGCCTTTTTTAGCTTACTAACAAAAGTTGGATGCTCTTTGCTTACATACTTTTCAGGTTGTGTCGTATAAATTGTTTCTTGTAAAGTACCATTGAAAAATGCATTATTAAAATCCAATTTCTTTGGCTAGTATAAAGTAATAACAAGAGTAAGAATGACTCAAATTATAGAAGGCTTTACAACTGGGCTGAATGTTTCAAAGAAGTCAAAATCTGGTTTTTGATGAAAGCCCTTGGCTACAAGCCTTGCTTTATATCTTTCTACAATCTCATCACCATGATATCTAACTCTATTTACCCATTTATTACCCACAATATTCATGTGATGGAACTAGAGACCATGTACCTATTTTAATTAGAGCATTATACTTTAAGTCCATAATAACTTTCCACTTTGGATGTTGCAAAGAAATGTTGGTGGTCTTTGGTTATGAGGTGAAGACACTTCTAAGATCAAGTGGTAAAGAAGCTGAATTAGAAGAAGACTTAGCTATAGCAACTACTGCATGCACTTTTGTTTGATATACTATAGGCTTGAGAATGCAATTTTTAGACTCAGAAACCATAAGATGAGAATTTGAAACAATGAGCATATCAATATGAGATCTAATACTAGAAAAGTTATAATATCATCAAAATGATCATTAATAGCAAATACTAATGAGGCTGAATCTGAAATGGTTGGACTGGTATTTGGTGAAGTTAAATCATATGCTAAATGAGATTGAATATGAACTGTGCCATGTTCTTCTGTAGGTGTGTTCTGACTAATAGTTGGTGAAATATGAATTATATCATGACCTTCTATAGGTGAGAGTTAAGAAAAACTATGTGAAGCTGAATCAGTACTTGAGGATGAATGTGAATCTGAAGTAGTTTATGGAACTCTCAGCTTAATGCAGTAACTCAAATCAGACTTGGTGCTTGGAGAAGGAATTTGAGTAACAATATTTGAAAGAACTTGAAAATAAGTATTTTTAGACTTCTAAGTTGTCAAATGAGTGAGAGATGAATAAACATCACGAAAGCTAGTAAGAAATGGATATTCATACTCATTAAACCCAACATTATTGGAAACATAAACTCTGCCTGATGAATGCAAAAATTTATACCCGTTGTAATCATCAGCATAGCTAAGAAAAACACATTTAGAGGTGTGAAATTGTACATTTTGTGTATGATAAAGCCTCAAAAAAGGAAAACAAGTACATCCAAACACTTTCAATCTGTTATAGTCAAAAATATAATTGTAGAGTTTATGAAGGGACTCTGAAAATCCAAAACCATAGTAGGTAGTCAATCAAGAACATAAATTAAAAGCTTCCCACCAAAAAAACTAGAATTATATATGCTTAAGAAAGTAAACTAAAACCAATTTCAACAATACTTCTGTCTTTCAATTCTTCTCGGCCATTTTGGTTGTGAGTATAGAGATATAAGTATCTAAAAGTGATTCCATTTTGTTTTAAATAAGGCACAAAGTTTCAATATTCACCCTCAATCAAATTGCAAACTCTTGAGCTTAGTAAAAAACTGCCTTTCAATCATTTTGTGAAACAACATAAACACTCCCAGAGCTTCAAATTTAACCTTCAAAAGGTAAATCCAAATAGACCTTGTATAGTCATCCACAAAATGGATGTAATAATTATAATCCTCTTTAGATAATATGGGAGATGATCCTTACAAATCTATGTGAATTAAATCTAAAGAGCAACAAACTTAGTGGAAACTTTTGAAAAATATTCCTAATGTAGTTTACCATATTTGCAAGCATAAAAAAAAAATAAGGCATAATCACTATCTTTATTATCAACTGTGAATTACAAAGACTAATAACTCTCTTTAGAATAGAAAGAGAGGTGTGACTAAGTCTTCTATGTAAAATAAGTGCCATAACTAAACTAAGAGACACCATAACCAAGATATTGAGCTAAATTACTCATTGGGATTTGAGTAGTTGGTATTATAATGTGTGATGGAATTAATCAAAAATAACACACATCTACTGTGTGACCCAGCTTTTTTACTAATTTGGCATTGAAGTCTTTCGGATTTGCTTCTGCCTTTGTTTCTAAACTTATTGTTATCATATGAAGAAGCAACATGCTTTGATTCTTAGAATGAGAAGAAAAACAATATATTACTCTTAGGTTCTTGAGAATGTGAACTAGTTAATTGAACTATGACAATATTATAGGCATGCTTTTAAGAGCTGTCAGCTTATGCAAAGATAGAATTTAAATGCTCATCACAAGCTGTATGAACATTATCCTTTACACTAACATTGTAACCTGAACCACTATCAATATGAGGACTAGACTTCACTAGATTTGCAAAATTAGAAAAATTGGAGCTAAGATCCACTATGGCAATGGTATTGCTCATCTCAAGTATATTCTCATAGTAAAATAAATATTGTTTTACCTCTTCAAGTTCTAGAAGAGGAGGTCGTGTAGTAACTAGTAAGATTAACAATCAACATTTCATACTCAAATTCAAGTCTGGCCTCCCAAGATATAACATATAAAAATTTTCTCTATGATAAAACTGGATTAATGTGGAAATGTTAAATTTTTGGTATCCACCCCATTAATAATAATAAAAAAAAATTGTTAATTCAGCCCCATTAATTTAATTTTTTAAGAGAAATGTTAATTCAGTTTGGTTTAGATTTTAGCCATCTAAATAAATTATAGTTTTGATGGAGAAAAGCTACAAAATATTAGAAAATCACATATTAGATAATAATATTATACCACATATTCTGTACAAATACAATAGACTACTAGAAAATAAATTAAATATAATTAATACTTAAATTATTAACTGTTGAATTATTAACTAATACATAATCAAATTTTAGAAAATGCAGTTTTGGAACATTATGAATATATTTAAATAATTTGGAATTAAGAGCTATTTGTAATAATAATAGCACATGCAGAAAAGCATAAAAAGTGGAAGATCTCTATTTCATAAATAATAAAACTAATCATATCCAAAATCGTGATTATAAAAATGAAATCCCATCTAATAAAAAGGTTTAAATTATTGTACTTGCAAAACTCATGCTTGAGACAATCCAGGATATGGTATTTATTTTGTGAATTAGTCTCCAAAGCCAGCAAATAATCATACGTCTTCAATACTGATAATTCTTTCAGTTGTAGATGAAATGGCAATTATCAGAACCTGCCATATTTAAACACATATGC
Organism: Ochetophila trinervis; assembly: GCA_003254975.1. Classification (NCBI taxonomy): domain Eukaryota; kingdom Viridiplantae; phylum Streptophyta; class Magnoliopsida; order Rosales; family Rhamnaceae; genus Ochetophila; species Ochetophila trinervis. The sequence continues at coordinate 106,863 of QANX01006671.1, forward strand.
AAACAACAAACTGTTAGAATCACCCTTTTGTAAAGCAAAATCTAATTACAGCAAAAAGACATTGCCAAAGACAAATTCAATCAATATCATAGAAGATTTATTATAAATAAATAAATAAATAAAAAAGATACCCAAAATCGTGAAATGTCAATTGAGTGAGGAAGAGAAAAAGTGGTGATCAGATCTACTTCCATGTCAAATGTAGGGCCAAGTGTATAGTATACCACTTATTAATTTCCTAATTATCTGTCTAAGAGAAGAACGTCCGATTTGGGATACAGCTCAATCCAAATCTACGAAATGCCCGACCAATTTGTTAAGTCCCTTTCCCAAGGAAAAAAAAAAAAGAAAAAAAGAAAAGTAAAGTGAAAATATAAACTTAACCATACAAATCATGTATAATTTAGCATATGTAAAAAAAAAACTATGTCCGAACCCGCCGAAATAATTTTTGAACTTGGATGGGTTGGACAGCGCGATTTACACCCTTAGCCACAAAGGAGCAATAAGGAGGGATTAATGGGATAAAAAGTGAAAAAAAAAAAAAAAAAAAAAAAGAAGAAGAAGTTTTTAAATAACTATTGTATCCTATAGTGTAACAATCACTCACAATCAAGAATTCAACTTTTACACAACATGATTATTATTTAAAAGTTACATACATACTATTATTATTATAGATTTCAAAAGTTCAAATTATTAGAAAGTTTAAGTTATAAGAAAGTAAATTTAATATGTTTATTAAATTATATAAACAATTAGGTATTGCTCTTCATAACATGAACATAATTTTTGTACGGAAAAAACACATCATAGGGCATGTAAATGGGCCATGAATTGGCGGAAAGAGAGACGACAATATTGAGGCGATAACTTCCAAAAGCAAAGTAGATAATATCGACCCATAAAAGATATTGTGAATAAACTTAATTAAATTCGAGCAGTACTTCAAGAATATATAAGCAATTTGTCAAATTTATGGGCAGTGTTTGTCTTGCTCGAAAATTATACGGACATTAACTCTCTCCCAAATCCATTTTGTTATCTTATACACATGTCCATCTTATATCAAATGGCTTGGCCCTCTATGTTACTAACAAAACTGTCATTTCTCTACTATATGTATATTCTAAAGTATTATTGTTTTATAGTCAGAATATCACTTATTAATTTTTAAATTGTTTAAATAAAAATTTAATAATATTTTGATAAACTATATGATTTTGGTAAGTAATAAAATTATAAAAAGGCAAATGAATAATGTATGAGTTCATTTAAACCTTTCACATATCTTTAAATATGAGTTTTTAAAGCAAAATTTATATATATATATATATATATATATATTGGAAAGTTAAAATTTCAGACAAGTATTAGACTTTATTATAGACAATTTTCATATACTTACTTGGATCAACTGTGACAAGCATGGCAGTTCCCCCAAAATCACAAGTTCCTCCCCCAGCCTTAGTGTTCTGCCAATAGCTATTGAAGGCATATGAAGCATGGGCTACCAAAGTATCGGGTTGGAAGCAAGACCCGTTTAGTTGAATCGACTTGCAGTCCGCACCCGACCCACAGGCATAGTCCATGGCTTCTTGGACTATTGGGTCGGGCACAGCTGGCTTAGCAACACACCAAACGGCACACTGGGGCTTCTTATGTGAAGGTGGTGCTGGTCCAGAAGGTGGTGGGTAAACCACAGGCGGAAGCAAGGTTGGTGGGCTCTTACCGTGCTTGGGTGGGCTTTGAGAATGTTTTGGAGAGTGTGGGCTCAGAGTCGGGCTTGGAACTGGGCTTGATACATCTCCAGGAGTACTTGGTGGTGGGCCATGGGCTGGCAATTTGGGCCCAGAGGAAGGGGGAGGAGGTGGTGGTGGTGGTTCTGAATGTGGGGTTTTTGGTGGTGGTGGTGGTGGTGGTGGTTCTGAATGTGGGGTTTTTGGTGGTGTTTGTGGAGTAAATGGGGGATTGACACAAAATGGAGGAAGTGGAACATTTCCGGGCAATGGTAATGGGGATAGTGAATCAAAAGGTGGCAGAGAAAAAGGGGAGCTCACAACAGACGGGTCAAGATTAAAGGAATCCAACGGTTTATGATCAATGCCAAGGTGATTTAGTACTTTGAACTTCTTCATTGATTCACTGATTATGCTTTTGGGTAGTATTAATTTTGGATAGCTTCTTGCATCTGCAACAAAATAGACAATGACCCAATAAAGCTTTCAAATTTTGTTTCAGCAATATAGACAATGACCCAATTAGCTAATAATACTATAATGTTAGGGAAAAAAAATGCTTACCAATTTGAATGAAAAGGGTGGAAGCTGAAATGGAGATATAAGCAATTAAAATTCTCAGTCTCGTGTGCTTTATACTTGACTCCATGAAAGTACCTAGTTGCTCTGATTTTGCACAAAAATATATAGAGCATCCAAAAGGGTTTTTTTTGCTTCAGCTATCCTTATGGAGCCATTTGGGAATTAGATAGATATAGGGTTGCAGCTTAGGGATAAATACCAGAAGCAAGTTAATAGGAAAATGAGAGTGGGTATTCAAAAGATTTGAATATATATCGACATGGAATAAATAAAAGTGATTCTTGTCACTTCTTTGTATTGAAACATTGCAACAAATATGCAAGTAAAATATGCAGGGGATAAAGATAACAGCAAGTGTAAGAGAGAGTGTGATTTTGAGAGAGGTGTACAAATGAATTTTCTTTCCACCTTGTATGTTGTATGGAATATATGCTTGCTTGGCAGAGGAGAAATATGAAGGAAAAAAAATGTTTTGTTTTCTGCACTTTTGTCTTGCTTGATTTCTACTCAAAGAGACACCTTCACCTCTCACTTTCTCGTCCCTCAACTTCTATATCCATTATTTATTAAAATTTCCAGAAGCTTACCAAGAAAAGTTTTTGATACAGTGGAATTACAAATTATTATAATTGATCTGCAAATGCAAGGGCCGAAGGTCCATTCCTCAAAAAGAAAACCCAACAGATAAAGAAACTGTTAGCCAGTTTAGCTTCTTAGATGAACTAATTCACTTTCAAGGATTGGCTTTTAGGATATTAGCATTTTAATTTCTTTTTTAATAGTATGAACTGCTTCATGTATCCGGATTAACAGAAATCATTGCTCACATACTCATACCATAATATGTATGGTTAAAAGAAACAAAAGGCAGGAACTGTGTTTATGATGCATTTTCCTATATTCTTAAGTAGAAAATCGTGAATCTTAACTGTGTTAAACATTCTGCTTCTTGGGATATATTTGTATATGTGTAAGCATTTCTGCAGACGGATAGTTAAAGGATATGTTTGAAATTATGCTTTTTACATATGAACAACATAGTCCGGCTCAGGTGAGGGTATTCTCAACTTAAAAAGTTAAGGATAAATGGGCTTGATTATTTAGATACATTAAATTACATATTACATCAACTACATTTAATCCAACTGTTGATTTACCCACTTACCCTAGACTGAAAAAGTTAAGGATGTCTTCACTTGAGCACCATTGATGAATAACGTTTTACATATTTTTTTGGCTGGTTTAATTTGCTTTAGTTGGGTCATTTTACTTTTCTCTGTTTCTTTTTATGTTGTCTAATAATAAAACTTCACATTGCATTATATATTGCTTTTTTGCTTTTTAACTTATGTTCCTTGGGTCGGAGTGTAAGCATTATTAGTACAAAGACACACTAAAGTAGCATTATAATACTTAACTTGAGATTTAAGACAATAATCCTTTAATAACTGGTCCAATAATTAAAGATTTGTCATCTTTCTTCTCTATTAACATCTGATTTCTTTTTTCTTAATGCTCTCTAAAAAGATTGCCAGCCCTCTTTGCATAACTATTGCCTCTAACATGAATTAATTTACAGCTACAGAACACAGTATCTTAATAAAGAACCACTTTTAAAGCCCTAAAAAAGCCAACAACATTTTTTTTCTTAAAACTTCATTCATTAGGCCTAACTGAGTAATATAGTTTCCTGCTGCTATTATGACTGCTAGCACTTATTAAAATTTGTACTTTTTTTGCAATTTTCTTTGCGTTGGCAACTGTCTCTTACCATCTATAAGCTTATGAAACTGTGCTTGACAAAAGGATTATACTAAGAAATTATAAATGCTATTTATCTTAATTGGACTGTAATTTAATGTGATTTTGTTCAAAATGAAAATAAATTCTTATAAAACTTGCTGGTACAATCAATTAGATTACCGTTGGCAACGTCCGCTTGCCATCTATTACCTCAGAAGGCATGAACTGCTGTGCATGACAGATGGATCATCCTACTAAAATTATGAAGGTGATTAAGCTTACTCAGACTATAAGTTATATGTTTCACTATTCAAATTGACTATCTCTATTTTACAATTTACTAAACCTGAACAGCCTCATCACTCAAAATGAATCCCACCCTGGAGTCTTCCATTTTCACTGATCAAGGTGTATTCGTGCACCATGTCGCATGGACTCCAACATCTAATGATTCATGGAAACTCAACTTCGCCTGTTGCACTACACAGTTATCCAACACTACAGGAGCTGGTTGCCTTCTTCGTGATCAAAATGCTGTATTCAAAGCAGCCTGCGCAGCACCTTTGAAAGACTGCGAAAGCATCACAATGGCGGAATTGATAGCTTTGCACCATGGCCTTGACATTGCAGTAACACAAGGAGTCGACTATCTCGAAGTAGAGGGAGATTTTTCAATTGTGTTTCAATTGCTCCAAGGTCAGATCTTACCTTTGTCATCATCAACTGAGACACTTCTTGAAGATTGTGTTCAGTACTTCAGAAGGTTTCGAAGTTTGAAGGTTCGCCAGATAAAACATGGCGCAAATGCAGTAGCAAAAAAGATTGCAGCCTTGAGCATTGGCCTTGCAGAGCCCGGTTATTGGTTTGACAAACCTCCTTCTGACATAGCAGAACTTCTTTTTGGTGATGTAGTTGGCCGTTGGGTGCCTGTCTCTCATCTATGAATTCCATTGTAGTCTGATTGTGGTGAACATGTTTAGAAGAATATTTCTATAATGAATAATGAGAAACAACAAATTTTTTTTGTGCTTGAACTATACCTCCATCGTAAACTTTGTGGAAACCACAATTGTTTGATATTTGTGGACTAGATTGAAAGATGTAAAAATTGTTTTCAAGATGTCATCAAATATCATAGTGCTTTCTTTTTGTGTTTTGCTTTCTCAATTTTCTAATCCCACTTTGCTCTATCTTGGTCTGTGCTATGCTACAAAATTAACACACTCTAATTTTCCATCTAATGGCCTTAACTAATCTGCCAGCAGAGTGTAGACTTATAACATAGCTGTGAATTTGCATTCTTTTTTTTCCTTCTTTCTTTATTTTTTTAGCGTTAGATGGAAACTGTCTATAATTGCTCAAGCTGAAAAAATTACCATTATTATGTTGTTTCATTGATTTCCTTATACATATTCTTCTTTAGAATTAAAAAATATAATGCATTTTAGTACTCTGGAACGACTGTGCTGCTCAGATCAATTTTTTTTTTAATTAAAAACATTTGCTTTTAAAGATAATTAGCAAACTAAAACAGGCACATATGACATTTTTTGCCTTTTTCATCGTTAATAGCACAATTAATTTTAGTTCCTTGATTTGCATCACTTGTGCAATACATGACAGACTCCAGCCCCTAACTGTTTGGTACTCAAGAAAATTTGGATTAGTTTTTCTCAAGAAAATTATTCTTGAATTTTTAAATATAGTGAGAGAAGAAAGGTCAATTCCACACATACCAAGCTCGAAGTGACCCTGCCCACATGCCAACCATTCATGCCCAAAATTAAGTGCCAAATTTTGAAATTTCTAACGGTAACTTTATCTTTCTTTTTTTTTTTCTTCTTTTTTCTTTTTTTTCCCAACGGTTTTCCTGAAACATGTTTTTTGTTCCTATATGAATAATTGCAGTCTTATACTCAATATTGACAATAATTTAAAGAATACCTCCCATAAATTAAAGGTAGTTCAAATTACATTTTTGCTTGGCATTGCAGATTCTTTCATTATTCATAAATGTTGTGCCTCATTAATTAAGCTTATGACATGGGTGTAACAATTAATCACTTTCCTTTACTACCCGCATTCAATTCAGCTTCATATATCCAAATTCTACAGCTCAAATTGGCATGAAGATTATAATTTTTTTTCCCCATTAATTGAAGCCTAATAAATCATAAGTAATGTGATTCATTAATTGAAGTGAGTCTCAATCCGGAATCTATCATTAACATACACTGTTGTATAATAAACATTTTTTAGTGGACCATAAATGGAATTTTGCTTTTCTTTTAGCATAAAAGATGGAATTTTGCTTATCTTTTAGCATAAAAGGACCCGTGTGATAATACATTGGCACAATGAATTTTTTCCCTTTACTTTCCTTAAAAGAACAACGGATGTGATAATCCTGCCATTTTTAACGGTTTCTAATCCTATTTAACCAATAGTAAAATTTTACCTCATTTAAAATATATTTATTTTTATGTGCTCAGTTTAATTTTTTTTTTCCTCTTTGCATGCTACACTTAATATTATCAATAAAATAAAAAAATATTGCTAGAGTAATCATTTAGTCTACTAACATATCCATTAACTATATATGTGTTATTATTTAATTGGCTCATATATTATTAGATTTATCTCTTTAAATTTTTTTTTATACTTAAATATAGTAATATGTTAACTAATAAAATAATATTAAGTATATAGTAATAAATATATTAGCAAATATAATGACACATACTCAATAAAAAAATAAAATAAAAGATATGCATCCTAAATAATTCTCTAAGAACAATTAATAATTATTGAAAAGATAAGAGGCAAAGAAAAAATAATAATGATTATTTTTGTGTTGACGACCAAATTGGATAACCGGAAAAGGAGAGGGTACAACTGGAAGAAGAGATAGAAAATAGTGGAGAAAGGATGGACAAATTCGGTATGCCACATTAATGATTTTGAAAATACTGTTAAATACGGAAACCACGAAACAATACAAACTCATTGCAACGGTAACTTTCTGTCTTTGTTCTTGTCTTCCACTTTCGCGATTAAATAAAGCCCCCAAAACCAAACTTTCTCAACAAACAGAAAAAAAAAATATATAAAAAAAAATCAAACTTTGGATCACAAACAGAGGAAGAAAAAGATTCAAAGAAATACCCAGAAAAAGCAGAGGCTAATCGTAATGAGTAATTGCAGAACAAAAGTGGTGGAGTACCTAGAGCCATTAATGTCAAAGGAGCTTCTGTACAAGTTCCCAGACAACTCTGCTTTCGATTTCGACTATACTCAGAGCTCAATATGGTCACCTTTGGTTCATCGAGCTTACACTCCCATGGATTTCGACCTCGATTTCGATTTCCTCACACCAAAAAAGCTCACTTACGATCTGGGTTTTGAGTTGGGAAAACGAAACAGTCTCGAGAAAGTCACTTCCCATGTCAAGAAGAAGCTCTCCACCACTTGTTTGAAAATCAATCTCAGTGCTTTCAAGAGCAAGAAAAAGCACAACAACTACAATAAGAAGAAGAAGATGATGATGAGCTCTGATTTTTCTCCAACTCCTCCAATTAAAGGGGCTTGTAACCCTGCCACCAGAAAGGTACCCTCTGTTCTATTTGGGCTCTTGATTTCTTTTTTTTTCTTTTTTTTTTCTTTTTCTCTCTGGTTGGAAATTAGGTTCCGTTTTTGGTAAAGTGATTTTTTTTTGGGAAGAATGGGAGGTTTAGAGATCTCTGGATTAGAGACATTTTTCTTGGAATAGGAGGAGCGTTGAACAACAATTTCAGCGAACGTTATTTGAAAATTTAGGGATAAAGTTTATTTTAGAGGAAATTATGAGAGTTTAAAGCCAACCCATAAACAAAAAACCCTTTATTTTCAAGGTTAATCAGTATAGCGATCGATGAATAGTGATGATGCGAAATTTTACATTACCTTTTTAGGACCAATATTTCTTTTAATTTGAAAAATACTTGACTTAATCTCAATTATTATATCCATAAATTTTAGTTTTTTTTTTTAAATTTTTTTTTTTTAATTCTGGCTTTGATACCAACCTTTTCTAAAAGTTTAAATCACTAAAAATATATCGTTATTTCTTTTATATTGTTCTCTAACACATACTCATGCCATTATATATCTAGATATGGAACAAGGTTCTCAAAGCTGCCTCAAAACACTTCAAGAAAAAGAAGAAAGACACTTCAGCTCATGTGAGGCTTTCCAACTATATGAAATATGGAAATATTTGAGAATTTCTACTGATTTTTACCTTTCTATTTCATTTCAATTTATAATGATGATAACATATTTGTAGACTTCTTTTTTAATATAAATATTATTTTAATTTGTATCTGTACACTAATAGTGCACCACTTATAATAGTACACTAATAATTTGTAAGCAGCTCTATAATAAGCTTCTTGTCCCCTCATAAATTTATTTAGCAAAATAATCTCCTTTTATTTAAAAAATAAAAACAAAAAATGAACTAAAATATTATTGTTTCTTAGAAGAAACAATCACAAAATCTTGGCCAACTAAAATATTCATAAAATGTATGTGAGCATAGCCTCAATCAAGCTTCAAATGGAACGAAATGAGGACCCAACCTTTACAACAACACTCTTACAGGTGGACAAAACTCGAATCGGCCAGAGAAAATCGATAGGACTGAACTGGACTGTTCCATTTGGTTTGGTTTTTAGAAACAAAAAACAAAAATATCCAGTTGAGTTGGCAGTTTGGGTCAATTTTCAATCCAACCGCATCTATATTTTCATATTATTTTTCAACATCACTCCATCTGATTCCATCACACCTCTCTTAGATTTCCACCACAACCGTCTGATCTTCCTCTTTTCAAATTTTTAACAAAATATCGATCAATTTCTAGAATCAAAACCCATAATCCTAGAGAGTATGATCTCTCTATCTTCTCTCCATCTCCTCTCCATCTCCAGCTCTCTGTCCTTGTCTCTTCATTTGAATTCCTAGCTGCTTCTCCCAATCTGATGGATCCCAGTTTCCAGTTTCCACCTTCTACTCTTTGTCTCTATGTCTTTTTTTGAAACCCTAGTCGCCTTTCCTCATCTGATGGATTTTAGACTCCCACACCTGATCATTTGAATTCGATGAGAAAAAATAAACTCAAAGCTACAACTTTTTCCCATTAATTTTCTCTTTTTGACTTCGTAATCGTCGCCACCACCACAATACTGCTCACGATCCAAAACCCACAACCAGTGTTGCGTCGTCACCGCCACCAACTTCACTAGTCGTCTTGTCACTGACCAACCAGCCACCACCATGAACTCGAAGCACAAACCCACAACCTCTTTCTGTTTGTTTAATTATATATTTATCCTTATTTTATTTTGGTTTGATTAATTTCAATTGAACCCGTGACTTCAAATTCTTTTTTCCTGATTGCTTTGTCTCCTTTTTTGAACTGGATTCTAGCTATTTGATGCATGTAACTATGTGTTCCCTAACGGACTCCGTTATAATAAAAAACGGACTGATTAGTCTTGGTTTCGGTTATACCAGAATGTTTGGTTAGGTTCGTTGCAAAAATTTATTCAGAATCGGACTGCATTGAGCTAAGCCCACTTCATTCATCTACTGGATCCCATCTTTACGAAAGACTCTAAATGTAACAATTCCTTCATATTGTTGTATAGCACCAACAATGGCACAAGACTAGAATCTCGTTAAAATTATATGATTTAATCTTTTTCTCTAAAAATTAAACCAATAAGAAAATGTTCATCAAAAAACCAAATAGAAAAAGAGTAAAAAATAAAAAACAAAATTATACTTTAAGGCTAATGAAGCTCAACATTATAAGCTTTTGTTTTTTTTTTTCTTTAATTTTATTTCGTGCCCCCGATCTCCTCACCAAACCCCAGTTTCATGATTATTATTTTTCCCTTCTTCTTTGTGCCCCTGGTCTCTCCACCCACCCCCGTTTCACCCTCTGTGATCTCCCCAGAAAAAATAAAACCATTCAAGCAAATATTTCAAAGATTATGCGAAAAACAAAACCTCGCCTTGCTGACAAAAATAAATAAATAAATAAAAATAGCAAACAAACAAAACCCTTTGAGCAAATACGAAAAATTATGTTTCAGATTATACTTTGATAAAAGAGAAGTGAAAACAAAACAGATTGTATAAATAAGTGTAATAAAAGGAGAGGTATAATGACTATTTTAATGGGATAAATAAATTGAGCGCTGTCATAAAATATTAAAATGAAAAAAGTAGACATGAATTATTAAATGTCCATTTTTATTTTTAATTTTTAATTTTTGTTTATGGTTTATAGTTTTTGTTTATGATTTTTGATTTATATTTTTGCTAAAATGGAAATAAATGAAAAATATAAACTATTTTTGATTTTTTTATAAAAAAAATTATTTTTGATAATTATTTTTATTAATTTTTATATTTTTTAAAAACTTTATAAATAAATTTAAACAAATTCATATTCGATTATTGTCGGTATCAGGTTTTGGCCCTAACTGGGCTGTCTCAGATTTTGGCCTAGACTAGGCTACCCTAGGTTCTAGCCTGACTGGGTGGTTCCTAGTTCCGGCTCAGACCTAGCTATCCTAGGTACCGGCACGACTAGGCAGTCCTGGGTACCGCCTTAACTTCCTGCCCTGGCAAAGCGATCTTGAGTTCTTGCGCATATTGGACTGTCTCGGGTACCAGCCTGACCGGGCAATTCCGAGTTCTGGCCCTATCCGGAGGGTCCCAAGTTTCAGCCCCGACCTGGAGGTCCTGGGTTCCTGCCCCTACTTAGTGATCCCCGATTCCATCCCCAATCAAGCAGTCCTATGTTCTGGCCCTGACTTGGAGGTCCCGAGTTCCAGCTCCAACTTGGCAATTCCACGTTCCGGCCCAAACCGAATAGTCTCGGGTACTGGCCTGACTAGACAGTCCTAAGTTCTAGCTTCGACCAAGCAGTCCCGGGTTCCAGCCCCGACCTAGCAATCCCAGGTACAGGTCTCGACCATACAGTCCCGAATACCGACCCAGACCAGGCAGTCCTAGGTTTCGGCTTTGACATGACGATCCTGGCAGTCCCGGGTACTGGCCCGATTGGGCAGTCTTAGGTTCTGGTCCCTACCAGACGGTCTCCGGTTCAGGCCCCAACTAGGTGGTCATGAGTTTCGGCTTTGACCAGATGATCCTGGCGGTCCCGGGTACTGACCCGATTGGGCAGTCTTAGGTTCTGGTCCCCACCAGACGGTCTCCGGTTCAGGCCCTAACTGGGTGGTCCTGAGTTTTGGCTTCGACCGGACAATCCCGATGATCCAGGGTACCGCTCCCGACTGCTCAGTTTCAAGTTCAAGCCTTGTTCGAGTTGTCTTGTATCCTGACATTATCAAGAACAAAAAAAAATTAAAAAATAACTTTTTAACATTTTTTTCTTTTAAAAGAAAAGTGAAAATTGTTTTTGTTTTAAAAAAATGAAAATAATTATTAAATGCATTTTTGTGTTTAGTTTTTTCAAAAAAATAAATGACAAATGATTATCAAACGTATTTTCATTTTTGGATAATCAAACGACACATAATTGGTTCCACATGTAAGAACCCGAAAAAAAAATACTATTAAATCCAATGCAGTATGAATGAAATAATATAGCCTACATATCAAACCAACCCTAAAAGGTGAAATAGCCTCTTCATGAGATGTCTCCACTAATAGCCTTTAACAAGCTTCCAATTGAACCGATGAAGACTCACCTTCCACAACAGCAAGCCTACATTTTTCACACACTTCCTGAACCTTCTTCTTTACCTCCTCGTGATCACTGTCCATCACAAATCTAATGATCTTCTCTCTATCTCATTTCCCATCAAAACATCACCAACGACCTATCTATATTCCCGTCTAAATTCATTAATGATCTTAATAGTTTAAACTGAAATGAATTATCATATCTTTTATATTTTATCAATAACAAAATTCCAAACCCAAATCCTTTTGGAATGCATTCATACGTTGCTCGTGGCCATATGCTACAACTGGTACACCTTAGCACAAGCTTTCCAATATTGAGTTCCATCCACAGTGCGATACAAGCCCTCTAATTGCTCTGTGGGCCAGCACCTCAACTTGTGGAGCCCACATATCATTCCCATCTCCTCTGTCTTATCCAAAAATCCTTGTGGCGGAAATTTCTCTGGATTTGTACATTCACTTGGCATTTCGAATGTGTTTTTGGTTTGCCGTATTGACCAAAGGAAATGGACCGCACTCTGCTCTAGCCCAATTGCAATCTCTCTCAGTTGGGGTGCACTAAAGCTCCCATAGCTTCCAAAGTAGACAAATATTACTAATTTCATAGCTTCCAAAGTAGACAAATATTACTAATTTCATAGGTTGATCATCAAGCCATAACATGATTTTATCACGTTCGTCTGATCGATCAGGAAATATATCTTGCATTTATGGTCGATCAACGATGTAGATAGGAGGAGTTCACCGTCCATAAATGAAGTCAATGCATGGGATTCCAACTCAAAAACCGTATTGACAATAATACCTTTCGACTCTCATATTCTTAGCGTCGTTGGCATACAACATGTACCCACCTTCCTTGTTGAACGCCATAAAGGGCTAAACCTTGAAAAAACTAGGTTGACGCTCATTTCTAATATATTTTTTAAAAGTATCAATTTTTATTTTATTTTAAATAA
>QANX01006674.1:0-27102 GCA_003254975.1 Ochetophila trinervis
ATCTCAACCAAATAATGTTTAAAGAGTCTCACAATGAGTTGTTTTTATGTTTACAATTTGCGAAGTTTTTATATTGGTCATATACTTTGCTTATAGTGTAGTAAATATGAGTGAGATTAATTTGGCTAGTATTTATGAACGAGGCTTGTTAGAACCAATATAAACAGTATATATATTCTTGTCATAATCATGCCAGATTAATATAGTTTATTGCAACCAGAAAAATAATAATAATAATAATATAAATTGTTTATAGCCTAAAGAGTGAGCAAGCTTGTAGCCCTAATATAAAGTATAAGATGGGTTTACAGTATTCAAAATTAAGCTTAGGGTAGGCCTTTCAACCATTCCAAATAATACTCAACAATGGAAGCATCATGCTTACCTTCTACACAAATTTCAACATGCCGCTTAGAGATCCGAATCTCTCATATGCCCTACAGATACAGGTTCAAATACAGGGTGCCCCTCAAGTTGGATCGGCTTATGTCGGTACCATTCACCACCAGATTGTTTATAGCCTTCAAGATCATGCCATAAACATATGCCTTCCTATTCAAGAATCAGGTCCCGTCTTTGTCTCGGCTGACCAGCCTCACATACCCTCTATTGTTTAGTTTCCTCCTTCTCTTTGTAGAGAAGAATTGTTAAAAAGAATGCCATCCACATAACTAACAAATTATGAAAAGCTTCAGAAGCAGTTTCATAAGACCCCGGTTACTCTCCAGGCCCCTGTCTCTTTCTTCCAAAAACTCCCAGACGGCATTGTTCAAACAACTTACAAAGCCCCTGAGGAAGTCCCTAATACCGAAGCCTCTGCTTCGGATGCCCTTCCTTTTACTCAGTCTATGGCGATCCTTCTGATCAGTTCAGAAACTAAGATTCCTGTCTCTCAATTTTATTCAAATGGCAAGAAGATCTATGTGGATAAAATCAATGGTCATTTTATCTGAGATACTGCCCCAGAAAGATGTGACCCAGATTGCAGCTGTGACGATTATTCTGATGATGATGACTACGCCCCTAGAAGACGGAGGACAAAATCCAGATGCAAGCCATCTGCGGCTCAAAGAAGATACCACGCCTATGATCCAGACTCTCCATGGATCCTTCCTCAGAAGAAGTCTTCCCCTCTTCCTAGACTGGATATCCACTAGCTCATCAGAAAAAGCTGTAAATCAAAGCCCGTCTACAGCCCTGCTATGACGCAGCCAGTTCCTTGCATGATGTTTCGATCTCAAAATACCTATGAGGAAGATTTCCCTGCTTTCCCAAAAGCCCCAACGGCTACTCGTCCCTTTGTCCTTCCTAAGAAGGTTATCTCCTCTGGAAAAATGGCTCCGTTGACCTCTGGAGAAGAAGTTCTCAACTAGCAGTCTGCTGCCATCCAAAGTAACTCTAATTCTCTCCAGCGCATTGACAACAAGCTTGATAAGCTTGTTGAAGAAAATATTGTTGTTGATGAAAAGATTAGCTCTTTATCTAAAGAGCTCCAATTTTTCTACCATGATTTGGTTTAGAAGATTGACTCTCTAACCGCTGATCTTCAGCATTTTATCAGCCAAAACTCTTTTGGCCATGAGTTCCAGGAAAAGGAGTCCAAAATTAGGCAGCTCCAAACTCAGCTTCAACAGATTAATGATGATGTTAAGAATAGGGATCCCAGGTCCTTTCCTTTCACATCCCAGAGGTCCAGCCTCCTTGCTCCTACTATTTCTCCTAATACTCAAAGACCCTCTCCTTCCATGACTTATGAGCTTCTTCGAAAGTTCCCTCAGAACAAGTCTTCCTTTTCTCCTCCGCCCCAAAGGCTCACTCCCAGACCAAGATTCCAAACCCCTCCAAGTTTTCTCCACGGCCCTTCCACTTCTGGCTAGCTTCCTCCCCAACATATGGCAGTTTCTCAGCAAGAACCCTTTTCTGGATATTCTTCCCCTTGCACTATCTCTTCCAACAATAGTGAAAATGAGCTGGCTCACATCATTGATCTCCTTATGGCAGACCAAGAGCCCACCTCGGGTACTACTCATCCAAATTCTACTGTGGAAATTCCATCTGATGAAGACTATGGAGAAACCAATGTTGAGGCCCCAGGCCATACTTCTAATACTAAGAGTACTTTTCCAAAGAACAATTCCGGACCTCATCAGTTCAAACTCTTTTATTCTCTCAATGGTTTTGACAACATTGAGCTTAGACAGGTCTACATCAGTTCTCTTCCTGAAGAGATTCAACCTGAGCTTGAAAGGAAAATTGCTTTAGAACAAAAAAGTCTCATCCAAATATCCCTTGGAGAAACTCACCAAAAGGCTATGATTGCTCTAGAAAAAATATGTGAGTAGCACACATACTGGTATAAATTCATGAACAAAGACTCCAAGTTCAACAAGCTTTGCCAGAAGCCTTACTTGCAGATAAAATGTAAAGAAAAGAAGTGTAATTGTGCTACAAAAAAGAAAAATCACTCTAAGAAATATCTTCATTTTTCTAAGAAAAAGAAGCACAGATTTCCCTTCAAGAGGAAGGTCCGATTCTTTAGAAGAAAAGACAGAGATTCTAATCCTAAGTCTGACAGTTGCTTCATCTGTGGAAAGAAAGGACATTTCGCTAAAAGATGCCCCAACATATAGCAAAAATCTGCCAGGCTCATTCAACAGCTCTAGTCTCTATCTCTCCCCCTCAAGGACAAAGATGCAGACATTGAATCTCTCTATGATGAGCAATCCTGTGATGATGAAGACACCGTCTTTAACATTCATGATACCTCCTCTGATGATAGCTCCTATGAACCTCTATACAAGATAGAGCAGTTTATCATGTCAAAGATCTCACCCCTCCAATTCCAAATGTTGAGATAGATCTTCTCATCTCAAAGTTTGATATTCCTATTAAGCTAATCGCTTACATGGATACAGAAGCCCATAAGACCATGATGAATCCCTCTATTCTTCCCAAAGAACTCTGGAAGGAGCACAAGGAATTCTTCAAAGCCGCTGATGACAAAATCTTTAAGGTTGACCTCATCACCAAGAGAAAGATAGGCATCAAGTTTTTCCCAGACTGTATTATATGGACACACGTCCTTGGAAGCATGCTCCCAGATAAGGATCTCTTGATTAGCATGGATACTTACTTCCAAGCTCAACGCCTTCGGATTCTCCCATTAGGAATCAGGTATAAGAAACAATTTAAAGCTTATACTAGTATTTCTAAATTATTCTCCCTACAGCAGATCCAGGAACAATACTCTGAGATACAGTCAAAGCTCCTCCTTTTATGTGCGGATTCCCATAAAAGTTTTCAAAAGAAACATCCCTCTCCTCTGTGGAAGAACCATGAGTTTTTCATTCATCTGCCTTTCAAAAAGAATGAAGATATCAATCCTACAAAAGCCTCTCATCCAGGAACGACTCCTGCAGATCTTGCCTTGGCCTGTGAAGAATGTTCCCAGCTTCTGGCCCAAGTCCTCATTGAGCCCACTACCTCGGATTGGGCTTGCCAAGCCTTTTATGTTGAAAAAAGATCCAAACTAATTTAGAAAAAGAATAGACTTGTCATTGACTACAAACTGCTCAATCTTTTTCTAAAAGATGACAAGTTCCCCCTTCCAAAGATCCAACCTTTGTTTGCTCAGCTTCACAGAGCAAAAATATTTTCCAAGTTTGATCTTAAAGCAGGGTTCTGGCAAGTGGGTATTCACCCCAAAGACAAGCCCAAAACTGCCTTTTGCATTCCAAATGCCCAATACCAGTAGATTGTCCTCCCCTTTGATCTCAAAGTTGCCCCTTCCCTCTTTCAAAAAACTATGCTAAAAATATTTGAGCCCATTCTCACTCATGCTCTAGTCTACATCGATGACATCTTGCTCTTCTCTGATTCTCATGAGACCCATCAGACCTTATTAACACAGTTTCATGGTCTTGTCCACCAATATGGAATCATGTTGTCAGAACAAAAGAGTTTTTTGGCCCAGCCCTTTATTAATTTCCTTGGTCTCCATATTAAGAATGGAGTCTACCAGCCCAGCGAACACCTAACAAAGGAATTGACAAAATTCCCCAATGAAAATCTCACTGTCAAACAAATTCAACAGTTCCTTGGAATCATTAATTATGTTAGAGATTTCATTCCTCAGGTAACCCAGCATACAAGCTAGTTGTCTTTTCTCCTTAAAAAAGATCCTCCTCCTTGGACCTTTTCCCAGACTTGGGCTATTAAAGCTTTAAAAGAAATAGCTCAGAAGCCCTCGCCTTTGAAGATTCCTGGCTCAGGTCAAAGAATCATTTAGATAGACGCTAGTGACGATTATTGGGGTGCTATCCTTCTTGAAAAAGATGAACAAGGTAGGCGTCACTACTATGGTCATGCTAGTGGACAATTCAGTCAGACAGAGAAACATTATCATACTATCTATTAGGAGATCTTGGCTGTCAAATATGGTATCAAGAAATTTGAATTCCATTTACTTGGTTATCATTTCTTGATTCAGATGGACAATTCGTTCTTTCCTAAGGTCATTGACTTCAAAAACAAGGCTCTCCCGGAAAAGCAGATTTTAAGGCTCAAATATTGGTTTGCAAAATATGACTTCTCAGTCAAAAATCTAAAAGGAAAAGAAAATATTGTTACTGACTTATTATCAAGACCTCAGCCGATGAAGATTATCTCCCACATTTTCTCTTTTCCTTTAATCATGATGGCCAATTCACCTCACTTTCCTGATAGAGCAATCATTTAGAGAGATCGCCCTTCAAATCTC
This sequence comes from Ochetophila trinervis, assembly GCA_003254975.1. NCBI lineage: Eukaryota > Viridiplantae > Streptophyta > Magnoliopsida > Rosales > Rhamnaceae > Ochetophila > Ochetophila trinervis. Next base: position 4,760 of record QANX01006674.1, read on the forward strand.
AATCCTCAGCTTCCTCCTCATATTATTTTTGCTTATGCTCAACATAAGAGGAGTTCCTACCTTTATCATGTTCTGCAACGCCTGGAGCAGCCGTTTAAATCATATCTCCAGGAAAACACATTATATTTTGTGGTCCCCTTCTATTTTGATCCAAAACAGGAGTTACGAATTGTTTTGGTATCTCTGGTGCTGTGTAACAGAACATTCTATTGCCCTTGTCTTCCCCACTGTTCCTCTCTTAAATCACCTAGTTAACCCTTCCAACCATGATTCACTTTTCTAGACCTTTCTACAATGGTTCCATGGCCTTTCCTGGTGGAGAGAAGAACTTTATAAAATTCTACAACACAAAAATGTCTGGAAGCTCTCTCCTAACAAACAAAAAGAAATGTCTTTTGTTTTCATATTACACAGGCACTACTTCTTCAACAAAACTACGAGAAATTGCTAGGCTCAAGGAATGGCCTATGAATGGACCACCATTTATACCATCCGGCTATCTACTGTCCAAAGACTTGATCGATCTCGAGACTATGCTCTGTGAAATCAACAGTCTTATCCCTCCTTCTAGCCCAGATGAAGTTCTTATCATCTCTGATACGTCCTCTTCTCCTCATGATCCAGGCCCATCTGAACCAGGCCCATCCAAATCTGGACTACCAGTTCCCTCTGAGAATCCTGCAGATAATATTCCTTTAGACAGACCCATGGATCTTTCCCAGATTCCCCCGGAATACTTCCAAAATTCTCAAGATCCATATGAAGATGTTGACATGCTCATTGCTGAAAATGTAGGCCCACCAAGTCCTCCTGACCCTCCAACTATGCCTTGGTGGAAACATTTCGGTCGTGGATCATCTCTTGATTCTGACGACTCAGACTACAGGAACTTCAACCTGTCCCTTGGACAAAACAACATGTGATTGTCAGATTCCTTTTGCTTTCGGTTGCTTTCGGTGGCTTTCCCTTTTGCTTTATGTAAAAGAATAGTGTGCTTTTGCTTTTTCTTTCGGTGGCTTTTTCTTTTTCTTTTTCCTTTCACTAGATTGTTATCTTTCTATCTTGTTTGCTCCTTTTATATAAGGAGTCTTATGTCTCAGTTGTAAGCATAAGGAAATTTAAATAAAAACTTCTGTGTGATTTGCAAGAAATATGTCTAGCTAAATTATCTTTTTCTTTCTCCAAGTTCATTTACTATAGTATATTCATCAACACTTGAGATGTTGCAAGTATGCTCTGTACTCGCCCTGCGGAAGGGATCTTGTACACCATAAAGCACATTTGTCCGTTATACTTTTACTGGTTCAGGTTTTTTCACTGTTCCGATAATACTCTAAAAGGCCAGAGACTGTTGTGCCCAGGTGTGGCTTTTGGTGTCTTAGGCATACTTGAGTATTATTTGGAATGGTTGAAAGGCCTACCCCGTTTGGTATCCTAACTTTTTTAATTGGTAATTAAATAAATAAGTCATTTCTCATAAAAAGAAAAGATATATAACTCAATTGGACAAGATAATTTTTGGGTGAGAGAAGTATTGGTCTTCTCCATATTGAATATATTTTTTAAGCATATAGTTTTTAGTTTATTCTTTTCTTCTACTCTTCCATTCTCTTTTTGGAATAAAAAAATAAAAAATAAAAATCCTTCAATCTTTGCATATTTGCTTTGTTCTTTTCTTGGATTTCTCAATTTTACTTTTTTTTCTAAAGAATTTTCTTTACATCTGATGCNCTTTAATTTTACTACGCCATGGATATTTAAATATGTATCAAAATATATAGATGATAAAAAACTCTATAAATATGTGCAAGAGGTTTTGTGCATTTTGTCCTAAAATTAAAGAATTATATACTACTTGGCTAGCTCCATAAATAATTTTATCAAAAGTCCTTTTGCAGCTGAGAGCTATACGCTGCATTTTTTATTTTATTTTCCAAAACTTTCTGCAAACAGTTTTTTAGCCTGCAACTTCATTCTTGGGACATCATCATTGCTCGCAATGTAAGATTTCTACTTTCACTAGCAGTGGCCGTTTAATTGGTAATATTTATGCTTTTAGTTTTCTATTTTTTGGTTTAATTTTTTTAGATTTTTAACTTTAGTAATTAAGCACTTAGTTATATTTTTCTTTTCTTAGTTATCATTCATGGAAATCCATCTTAATTAAACTGTTTAATAAAATTAGGATAATGCATTTTGATCATAAACAATTTTCTTTCTTAGCTATTACAAATTATTTGTTTATTTTGGGTCGTTATATGTAATTTTATTTTTTTGGTGGAATTGTTAGATATTTGACTTTTATACAAAATTAAATTATTACTTTTTTTAAAAGCTTAAGCCAATAGGAATGTCATCATTTTTATTATACAAAATAACTTATATATTGCATGATTATATTGTTTACTTCATTTATAATTGAATAATTTTATTCTTGATATTTAGACTATGAGTACTAAGGGTGTTGTCCCAGCTGGAATTGTTCATCAACTTCTTGACAATAAAAACTACCTGGATTGGAATGTTTGGGTGAAAACCTACTTGATTGGTCAAGATCTTTGGGACATTGTGGAATCCATGGATGATCCTCCAAAACCAGAAGATGGCATTGAATTTAAGTCGTGGAGGTCCAAGAATGCCTCTGCTCTCCATGTAATCCAAATTTCATGCGACTCTGATGCTTTCTCTGAGATAAAAAATATAACTTCTGCTAAAGAAGCTTGGAATACTTTGGAAGAAAAATTCAAGCCTCAACCAGAACCTAGAGACAAAATAATCTCCGACGACAAAGGTATATATACGAACTTGTATATTTGAATAAAAAAATTCATCATAATTTTTGAATAATTGCATTGAATTAAACACACTCATATAAATTTATTATTTTATTAAATTATAGAGCAACGCTACAAGTACCAAATTTATATATCGAATGATGTAGAAGTTTAATATAAATAGTTGATAAATTAACAATGATATCCAATTATGAAAGAAAAATCTAATAAAATAATGTCACATCATCGAATACATACTTAGACATTGCATGTATTTTTAGTAATCTAAGTTTTGAATAGAGGAACTCACGGATTGATTTTGCTCTGATACCAAATTTAATTACCACAGCGAATGTTCCAAAAGATCAATACCAACAATACAGATCCTTTCACAAAGCTGTTCAGAATGGTGATCGAAAAGCAGCAGAGGAATTCATTAGACAATACCCAAATGCAGTAAAAACAAGAATCACACATGCAGGGAGGACAGCTCTTTACGAGGCGGCCATTGCCGGACATTTAGAGATGGTGGAGATGCTGGTGGAGAAAATGTCACCGGAAGACTTGGAAATGCAAGACATTCGAGGTTTCACACCTCTTGCAGCAGCTATCATATACAATGCGAATATCAAAATAGCAGAGTGCATGGTTAAAAAGAACAACAAAATATTAACCATGCTTGTTCCTAAAATGATCCCCTCGGCATTGGCAATTTATAACGGCTATATCGAAATGGGTCGCTATCTATATTCTGCTACGCCACTAGAAGTTCTGATATTGCCGGAGAATCATATACATGCTGCTACACTCATGAGCCAAGCATTATTTATGAAATGTTATGGTAAGTAAATATATAGTAGTCAATGTTTTATATATGTTATTGTGTAATTAAGGCAATGTTAAACAATTAGTTAATTTTTTCAATTTAAAATATTATTATCATATATTATAGTTTTTGTTTTTGGGTGATTCTAAAAATTATCATTTCATATGTATAATGTAGATGTTGCTTTGCATCTTCTGGAGCGCTGTCCACAGTTGGCCACAACTTTAGACATATATGACAAGCCACCTGTGTATGCATTGGCATCTTTGCCTTCTATATTTCCAAGTGGATGTCCGCTCAAATTTTGGCAAAAATGGATATATGAATGTTAGTACATGATACATTAATATATAGAGCAATTCTATTACGTTGATATCAACATGGAAATTCTATGCAGATCGTTGCTAAAAACTTGTTTCCAATGAGAGCTTAATTTGTTGGTAAAACAAATTATCAATGACAATAAATCTTAGATTTGTAACTAAAAACAAATTTTTAATAACAATATGCATAATAAAATTATATATGTATGATATTAATACAAGTCCTTTGTTTTCAATAGGTATAATTATACATCGAGATCGTTTCATCAAAGAGATATATACAAAACTCCCCTCCAATATTGTGAGCTCAGGTATGTTAAATTAGGTTATTTAAGTTAAAGCACATATACAAAACACTTGGGGGAACTTTGTCATCGTTCAATAAAATTTCAATTAGCATGTGAAAAAAAAAACTTAATGAATACCTCATAGATAACGTTGAAGATTTAAATTAAGTGTAGGATATTAAAATTAAATATGTTTGGTATAGCTAGCTTCTAAGAAGTTCCTTTTGGCTTTTAAGGCTCAAAAGCTCATTCCGCAAGTGTTTGAAAAAAAATTATTAAGTGTTTCAATGACACAAAAGATCAAGTGGCAAAAATTATTTTTTCTTTGTATATTAATGATCTAGAGTTTGAATCCTTACTTCTAAAATATCATATAAAAAAATAAAATAAAACTGCTTTAAGGAATTGAAAATTTTGGCATATGTTAATATAACTTATAGAAGTTTCCTACAAAATCTCCAATATTGTTATTGAAGCTTGATGGAAATTTGCCCAAATGTTTGTAGTCAATTGTGACAATATTTCTTGATTATAAATATATATACACAGACACACACACTACTAATTCAAAGCCATTAGTTAATCAACAGATAAGGAATTACATGGCAACATTTGGTCATTACAGAGACTGGCAATGCACTTTGACATTTTAGGTATGTACGTATATAATTAGTTATATTCAATTTAATAATAATATTATTATTATTATTATTTGCTTACGGAGATCGTGGGTTTGAGAAACTGGAAGAAAAATTTGAAAATTTGTTTATATTTCTTTCTTTTTAAAATTAACAAAAATATTATTATTTGTTTAAATTCTTTCTCTGGCTTTTATTTATTTTTTCATATGTTTCATATATCCAACATAAAATAGCTAAATTAAAATATATTTTTTCATTATTATTAACACATGCAGGGTTCAAGAATATACATGAAATGAAATTGGTCCACATTCAAACCGCTGAACTTCTACGCCGAATGTGCGAAGAAATAACAAAATTAGATGAAACCCAAATAATGAAATCCGACATATATGGTGGACTTTTTATAGCAGTTGAAACGGGAAATCTTGATTTCGTGAAAAATATGTTAAAGTCGAGTCCAGATCTAGTGGAGGCCCACAATAACCTAAACAGGAACATTTTTATGGTTGCAATTCTTTGTCGCCATGCAAAAATTTTCAACCTTATTCATGGAGTTAGCTCCAAATTAGCACCGGCAAATACTATAGATGCTCGTGGAAATAACATGCTCCATATGGCTGCCTTAGTATCGACTTACCCACAACTTCATCGTATTTCAGGAGCAGCTTTACAAATGCAAAGAGAATTACAATGGTTTAAGGTAATTTCTTGTTTTTTTTTTTTTAATCTATATGTGTTGGCTGACCAGAGCTTTCAATCAAAGGTAGAAGAAGAACTAGCTGAAAAAACAGAGGAAAACCAGAAAATTCATTGTATTTTAGAAAAATAGTTAATTTCAACTGCAGTCCATTAGATTTAATTTAAATTAAATTTAAACACTTATATTTTAAAAAATAAATTTGTAGTCCATGCTGACATAGACAATTATCATTATATTTTTTATTTGAAGTAAATCTTTTATTTTCAATAACAGTTGATCAATAATATAATGATAATTGCATATACCAATAAAAGCTATAAATATATTGTCATAAAACTAAAATGCTAAAATTAATTTAAACTACACAACAATATTGGCAGCAGCATGGTTGCATTACCTAACCTGCCACAACATTAACCATTCAGTGTTTTTCAGCTTTTTACAAAAATATCTCCCCATTTCTAGCCTAAAACTACACAACAATGCAACTAAACAAACAAACAAGTTAGTCACTTGATAACCTAGTAACTTTACATTGCAACTAAACCAAAATACAAACAGAGTTTGCTGTAGCCTTCCTTCCATTAGTGCTGACTGCCTTTTCATTTACGAAATTATCTTCAACCTTTCAACTTCATCTAATTTATTCACTAAAACTGCCTCTAACTCTAACAGTATGTTTTAAAATGTATACATATTTTGGTTATCAAATAACTAAAGCATGCATCGCTGTGATGATAATCTTGTGGCAAAACTATTGTTTTCTCTAACAAAAGTTTAGAATCTATTAATATAATTGTCCAGAAATAATAACTTTATTATCATTGATTGGGGTTGTCCTAGCAAAGACAATGTATATATGACTGTAAATTAGTAGTTATTCAAATAAGAGTTAATTGCATTTTAATATTTTATATTTCGAGAAAGTTAAACTTGCAGCACTTAAATTTAAAACCTTGCAGTTTATGTCAGCAAGTTTGGATTTGTTGCGTTTCGGTCGAATTGAATATTTTGACTGATGTTTTGGTTAATAACTCTATCTCACATTACCAATATTAAAATTAAATTTATTGCAATTTATTGGGTCCTTTAGTTTTCATTTCATTGTAATTTAGGCATTTTAGTTTCAAACATTTAGATTTTATTACGTGCAACAAATTATAATTACTATATTTGATCCCCCTTGAGATATAGTTTTAAATTATAATTACTATATTTTTGTTATAATGACATAAATTTGTTATATATATATAGGAGGTGGAGTCGATTGTACCTCCATGGACATGTGGACACACAAATTCAAATTACATGACACCAAGACAAATATTTACAAAAGAACACAAAGAATTGATTTCTGCTGGAGAAAAGTGGATGAAAGAGACAGCAACTTCATGTACTGTTGTTGGTGCACTGATTGTTACAATCATGTTTGCTGCAACATTCACAGTCCCTGGTGGAAATGACGAAACAACTGGTTTCCCAAAGTTTCTAGATGACAAAATATTCATGCTCTTCATCATATCAGATGCAATCTCTCTTTTCTCTTCCACCACTGCAGTTCTGATGTTCTTGGGAATCCTCACCTCAAGATATGCTGAAGATGATTTCCTCCAATCTCTGCCCAAGAAGCTCATAATTGGTCTCTGCACTCTTTTCTTCTCCATTGCTGCCATGATGATATCTTTCTGCGCTGCTGTTTTCATAATGCTTGACAAGAAATCTTGGGTTGTGTTCCCAATAATTTCTCTTGCTAGTATTCCTGTTACTTTGTTTGTTTTGATGCAGTTTCCTCTTCTTGTTGAGATTTACCGTTCTACTTATCGACCAAGTATCTTTAATAGGAAGCCAGAAAGTTGATTATATATACATATATATGTACTGAAAGTGTATGTTTGCAAATTGTGTAATTGTTAGCTATAATAAACATTTGTTTCAAGATTATTAATTAGGCATATCATGTATTGGAATTGAGATGATGGGTCTGTAAAAAATATAATTAAGGTATTACTTTAATAATACAAATCAATAAATAATTGTTGACTAAACAGAGACTTTTAAAGTCAGAGAAGTGCTATAAACTCTGAGGTTTATAACATCTCCGACAAACAGAATTGGCTAACGGCGTTCGACCTCCCTGACTGAAGTACGAAGCTTTCATCCCTAACAGAGCAATTTTCCCCATTAAAGTGTCGACTGAATTCGATTTTTCGCGCCGATTCAAGCTTCGTCTTTCGCCATTATTGACTTCTGGAGCTTCGTTTTGTTCTTTAAGGGTTTCAGATCGCCGATTCAAGCTTCGATTTTTCGCGCTGATTCAAGCTTCGTCTTTCGCCATTGTTGACTTCTGGAGCGTCATTTTGTTCTTTCGGGTTTCAGATCGCCGATTCAAGCTTCATTTTGGGTTTCGCCATTGAAGATCGCAGGGGGGCTTCAGGTATGTATGAAACTGATGAAGGATCTCCCACAAATAATGGCCAAAGTTCTCACCTTTACTCTTGATTCTCTCTCTCTCTCGGGCTCAGCCCTAATTTTGTTTTGAGAAGAGGAAATTTAGCTCACAGACGCGAAGGGGGGAGAACCTTTAATTGAAGACTGATGCTTATTGCTGCTTCTGCGTTTTAAACAGCCAGCACTGCCGTTTGGCTTACTTTCTATTTCCTTTTGTTTAGTTAAATGGAACGGTACCATTTCTTTTAATGTTAAGGTTAATACTGTCTTTTGCCTTGTGGTGTACATGTGTCTGTTGGAGAAAGGGTTAGAGAAACAGTATTTAATCCCTCTTCATCCCCAACCTTCGGCAGCTTGTATTGACGCCACTTTTCTCTGTGTTTCTGAAGCTGATTTGCTTCTGCAATTAATGAAATCTTGCACTGAATTTTAAATTGAATCCATTCTTCTCTTTAATTTCTTTTGCTGATTTCATTAAATCTGGACTTCCTACGTCAGTTGGTATCAGAGCATTTGGTTGTGTGATTTTCAGATGTCTAATTTCGGCGAAGGCAGTAGCCATGCATCTGATGATTTTCAGAGCATGAAGGCCTTACGGGCATCCATCATCGGGGTAGAACAGAAGCTCGATAATCTCGCAGGTGAGATTAAACAACTTTGTGCTATCCTCACTACTGGAACTGTACAGAACTCAGGTGTTAATAGGACGCAAGTGCAAGAAATTCCTTGCTCACGCCCATTACCACCCCAGATCTGTTCTGACCCACCTTTTTCCCACACACCCACACATTACCTGCCAAACTCTACCCAGATTTACACCCCATTTCCCAACCGGCCACACCCACCAGCCCCCCCTACCACTCATTTCCCTCCACCCACTCGCCAGACTCGGTTTCCCCGCCAACCCACAGCTGTTTCTGATTCAGATGAAGATTCTGATTTCCTTGGAGGCACCCCTCCTGCCAGACCCACTTATGGGGAACTTTACAGGTACAACCAGCAACCCTCTGAATTCAAAATGAAAGTGGATATTCAGCATTTTGATGGCCATTTGGGCATAGAAGAGTTCATGGACTGGTTGACTTCTGTTGAAACCTTCTTTGAATATATGAATATCCCTGAGGAAAAACAGGTCAAGTTAGTGGCATATAAATTTAAAGGAGGTGCATCAGCTTGGTGGGAACAATTAAATGGAAATAGGAGAAGAGAGGGCAAAAATCCAATACTCAGGTCTAGGTTCCTACCTAATGATTATAACAGGGTTTTGTTCCAGAAATACCATCAGTGCACTCAACAAAACAGAAGTGTAGACTCTTATACAGAGGAATTTTGCAGACTTAGTGCAAGGAACAACCTCAATGAGAGTGAGGACCAACTAGTTTCCCGATACATCACTGGACTCAACATTTCAATTCAAGAAAAACTTGAATTGAGTCCCGTTTGGACCATGGATGACACTATCAACCTTGCTATCAGGGTTGAAAAACAGCTACAAAGATCAGCATCTAAAGCTCAAATTAAGTGGAAACCCTCCTCTGAATTCCAAGGTGACAAACCAAAAGTCTTTTCCCCATTTTCTAAGCTACCAGACAGCCAGTCAAAACCAAACAGTATCTTTAATAGGAAGCCAGAACGTTGATTATATTTACATATATATGTACTGAAATATAATTTAGGTAAAACCAAAGGGGATCTGATCCATACCGTTCAATTTGCTAATTATTCATACCATTCAAAAAAAGAAAAAAAAATCAGTCTTCATAATTGAGAAAAATTTACATATAAAGCTGGTGTCAACGATAAAATAAATATATAGATTTTATAAAATAGTTTGTTTACTACCTCACTACATCATCTATATAACGTAAGTAAATATAAAAACACATTTAATATGCATGATTATATTGTATTTAAAATTTGTTTAAAAATTTTAATTAATATTTGTTAAAAAATTGTTTTTATCAAAATAAAATTGATTTATATTTTTTATTCATCAAATTTTTATTGTTAGAAGTGGAAAAAAATTACTTTTATCAAAATAAATTGATTTTTATTATTATTCGTCAAATTTTTATTGTCAGGAGTGAAAAAAAAAAAAAAAATTCTAGAAATTAGTACTATACGGCCTCTGCGCAACCCCCAGTGCCCAATTAGTACTGTGAAATCTCCACTAAATTTGGACTAAATTAACAGCAACCAGCAAGTACGTGTACAAGGACTGTAGAGACACGTGCTTATCAGTCGGTGTCTATGTGCGCTAAGGCTGTTGGTAGGCTACAGTGAAGCTTTCAGGGACTGTAACAATGGCGATTACCAGTGCTTCTCCCCATCTTCCTTCACTATCTTTCTTCACTCTTCTCTCTTCCAAAACCAGTCATTCCTTATCCTCTCCTATTTCTCTACGAAACCCGTATTCTCATTATCTTTACCGTTGCGCTTTTCCCACCGTTTCTGCCCGCCAAACTCCTCCTCAAGGTCAGATGAGCAGGTATGGAAAATGGGTTTTGAACTCTCTAATTGTAAGGTCCGAATCCAAACCCAACAGCAACAGAGAGCCTATGGTGCCTCCGTACAACGTGCTTATTACCGGTTCAACCAAAGGTCCGAAGTCTTTTCTTATGACTTTTTGAATTTTTATTTTATTTTATTTTTTATTTTATGCTGCATCAAGTTTGAATTTTCTTGTATATGTTTTTTGGTTTTACTGCTGCCTTTGTTATTGGGATTTGATATCTAAAAAGTCTAATATGTATGTGGTATTATTGATGTGTAGTTTTCAATTTGATATAAGAAGTTGAAGGGAAATTTAGCACAAACATTTTCCCTACTTTGATTATGTGTTTCTTAATATCTCTCTGCTTTCTATAGGAATTTCGCAGGAATAAACTGATTGTGGTATAAATAGTTGTATCGAAGTTCAATTTTTATTTTTATTTCGAGTATTTGGAGGGTTAAAGAGCTTTTGAAACTCTTAACTTTGACCTTATTTGAAGGGGTCGTTCTGCTTCTCTATTGAACCCAACAAGTCTTTTTGTTCCATGGAGGATTTGTCTTTCCAAAGTAAAGATGAGCAGAAGCATTTCTAGCAGTCAAGAACCAGTTAAAATAGACATTTCAAACAAGGGATTTGAGACAGCATCAATACCAGACATTACATTTGCTCTAGTACTGGTTCATCAGACTATGGAAAATCATAAGCAATTTCATTTCAATTCCATATGCCCATGCAATATTGGAAGTGAGTATGCTGTACGTGAAAAGTATCTAGTCTACACGTAATAAGCTACTGAGATACAGATCAGGCTTGGCTGCGCATGACATGAAAAGTTTGACAAGTCAAGTTTAGAACTAATATGAAAGTCCTTTTTTTCTCTCTTTTTTTTTTTTATTGTTTAATACTTGCATATATTGCTTGTCGTTTTATGTAGCTCCTATCATTGCCTTTTTTATTTTATTTTATTTTATTTTATTTTTTCCAAATGAATCTTTGTAAGCAATGGGAAATTGAAATTTTCTTTATGATTTGGAAAGGTTTAGGTACAGAATTATCCACTCAACTAGCATCAAGATTGTTTATTCAAAAGCTTTGTTCTAAGCTTTGATTTTTATTCATTATATTTGAACCAGGTATTGGTTACGCTCTGGCCAAAGAATTTCTAAAAGCAGGTGACAATGTTGTAATCTGCTCAAGATCAGGTAAGGACTGACCCTGTATCCCTGATCTCTCTCTGACATATAATTTGATCATTAGATTTACAAATATACTTCAGAAAGGAGAAATTGTGATTTGAAAAGTTGAGCTTGGGTTTCCAAATGACTGGTCTTTGTAGTTGCTTAAAATTTTTTGCTGTATTATATCACAGCAGATGGGGTGGAATCTGCTGTCCAACAACTTAGACAAGAATTTGGGGAGCAGCATGTGTGGGTACCTCCTTAAGGACCTATTTTCATATTTGTTAAATATTTTATTCCTATTTTATTATCTTAAAAATTTTCACTCATGGCTCTCTACTGGATTAAGTTGTCGCATCATTATAAGTGCTGTTGTTTCGCAGTAACTGTCTCCTTTACAGGGTACTCAATGTGATGTTAGAGAAGGGCAAGATGTGAAGGATTTAGTTGCATTTGCGCAAAGAAACCTTGGATACGTTGATATATGGGTATTAATGTCAGATATTTTGTCTCCTTTAGATAATTTTACGTATTCCAAAATCTAAATGTCAAGAGACTTCAGTGTAGATAGTCATATTCAATGTATTTATCCTTAACATAACACACACACACATGCATTTTACATGAAAAACGCATAATCAGAATTTGATTTGCAGTAAAATCAATCAATTCTCTTAGTGATTCTTTTCATTTTTGAAGATTTACTTTGTGTTAATTTTCAGAAGGTTAAATTATATCTTATTGCATCTTGAGAATATGCAGATTAATAATGCAGGATCAAATGCATATAGTTATAAACCACTGGCAGAGGCTTCAGATGAAGACCTCATGTGAGCTCTCTCTCTCTCTCTCTCTCTTCCTTGTTTTTCCTGTTTTCTTTTTTTTCACCCCTTTCTTGATTTCTTTCCTGTTTCAGTTTCATTCATATTTTTCCCTTATTTATACTCATACATCTGATCTTTATGGGGTTTCCATTTCATGCAGTGAAGTTGTCACTACAAATTCTCTTGGATTGATGATCTGTTGCCGAGAGGTAGCATTTTTATTTATTTTATTTATTTTCCTTAACAAATCTTATAGGCTTATATATCCATGACTTTTGGCTTCTCGCAGGCAATAAAGATGATGTTGAACCAACCTCGAGGGGGGCATATTTTCAACATTGATGGAGCTGGTTCAGATGGAAGACCAACCCCGAGGTGCCATTTTAAATTACAATTACTTTAATACATTATAAAGAAACATTTGGTTCATATTATCCTTTGCCTCCAGCATCTCAAGTGTACCATAAATCCTTGCATTGAATGGCAGTGTACTTTCATTTTAATTTCCATCCTGCTACAAGCTTTCACTCCAAATACCAGGTCAATGGCCCTTCAGAAAACTAGCTTAGTGTCTGTTGTAACCACCCAGACAGTCCAACTTCCAGTGCACACAGTTGAATGTGCTTAGTGTAGAAAGTAATTGTTAAGAATTCTGAAATCATGATTCACTTGTAATCTGTAGTATATATATATATATATATCATTTCTGTAAACATCCACTCTTAATGAGCAAGTCTCAATGGATTTTCCTCTCTGTTTTTTATTTTTTATTTTTATTTTTCTTTCAAAGATTTGCTGCATATGGGGCAACAAAGCGCAGTGTGGTACATTTAACTAAATCATTACAGGTACACGCTCTTCTGGTTTTTTTCCTTATGTAACCAAATTTTGTTTTTTTCTGAATATGTTACATTTTAACTCCCCAATGAAGAGCTCCTTGATTTTTACAGGCAGAATTGCAGATGCAAGATGTCAGAAATGTGGTTGTGCATAACCTGTCGGTATGTTCTTGCATAATTTGTGTGGTTATATTTCTTTTATCTCAAGGGAAAAACTACTTGGACAGCACTTTCAAGAATAACAATAAACTATTTTCAAGAATAATATTAAACTATCATTTAATATACCCGGAACAGAAGCAAAAGAAGCATCTAATATATGATTTAACCTTTTATCGCCCTGTGTACACACACATAACATGTTTTAGTTTCTTATTAATTTTTTGCTGTGTTTGCAGCCAGGAATGGTCACAACTGATCTTCTCATGTCTGGTGCAACTACAAAGCCCAATAAGAATTATACTTTTGTAAGTTAATTCTTGTATATGCTTCCGACGGAAAAGTAAATAATTTTGCTTCTTGCAGGCAAAGTTTTTTATCAACGTTTTGGCAGAACCGGCTGAAGTGGTAAGATGATGCTTTTTCGTTCAGGGGTTTGTCATTGAGTATAAGACTATTGATGTGTTATGAAATAATCCACAACGTTGTGGTCGTTAATGTTTATTTGATTAGTATGTTAATCCTCCGACGAGACTAAGACTACTTCCTATTACTTTTTGAACTATGGTGTCATCTCGGCTACTCATGATTCATAAATTATAAATCAATATGTCATGAATCATTGTTACCTTATATATTTTGGCTTAGTAAAAACCTACCTCAATCATTCTTGTTCGAGATTATTGGTAAGGAAAATGAGCTTATATTTGCTAGTTTTTGGTATTTGCTATTTTTGTAAACGGGCACGCCTTGCATGTACGCGGAGTGGAAGATCAATTTTGTACATTTGGTTTAATTTTCTGCATCTTTGGTTTTATTCCTTTATTTGTATTATTTATGTAGTTGTCGCTGTTCTCAGGTTGCAGAATATCTCGTCCCAAACATTAGATCCATCCTTGCCAATGGATCTACGAAGCCAACTTACATCCGTTTTCTCACTGGCTTGAAAGCCTACACTCAAATTTTCTCAGTAAAGTGAAAGAAAAAGTCCATGTTTTAGTTGCAATTATGGATTTTGGTCTCAGATACAGTTTCAAAACATTTTGAATTTTTTCTTTTTTATGTGAAAACTTATTGACCAATTTTCCTGTGTTTACTTCTTTTGTACAGAGAATTGCTTTTGGTGCTAGAAGAAACAGATATGTGCTTGAAGATTGATTGGGATGAGCGTATTCATTTTTTTTTTTTTCAGAATTTAAAATATTTTACTTTTGTAACATTATATATCTTATCATTGAGTGGCATCTTTGAGTTAACAGATTCCTCTGCTATTATGCAAAGAGATTTCTCTTCTTTTTTCTCTTGGAGTTATCTACCTTTTAAGCCATCATCAAATTATCAGAAGATTGATAAGATATGAAAATTGAATGAGTTTATTTGTTTTAGCTCCTAAGAGAAAATTGAGCTTTTTTCCATGCGTTTGGAGCTTGGATTCACTTGTTTATATGGAAAAATAATTTTTTTTCCATTATTTGCGTTTCATCCCTACTTTAAACTTAAGAATTTCTTTCTCTATATTTTCTGTTTAACCAAACAATAGAAACTAATTTATTTACTTTTCACTATTTTCTTCTCTCATTAGTGATTTCCAAGTACAAAATATAATCTTAGGCTTTTTCACTATTTTCTTCTCTATTAAATTATAATCTCACGGTCAGCTTCCTTCTGCGAAAGACAACATGTTGATGACTCAACTGTAAGTTTTTAAATATTATTAGTCTCTAATTATTATTATTTTTTTATGTTACAGTAAAAAATTATTCATTGAAATCTATGAAGATTTTTTTGTTGAATAATTGAAATCTATGAAGATGGTGAAAGTGACTGATGATAATATTATTCTTATTTTTTTTGGTAATGATGAAAATAGAATCTTGAGCAGCCATAAGTTGAAAAGTAATGTGATTGAAAAGTAGGTAAAAAAAAAAAAGCACTTTTTTTTATAGAGTTCAGAGACTGACCCGTGACTAATGTAATGCAATTCCAATTTCAAAGCCTCACCCGTGACTCTCATACCATAACTAGAAACTGTTTATCCCAAAATACACTTTTTGCTTTGTTGCTATTTTCTTATTGGCATGCCCAATACATTCCACTTCTCCAATTGGATCTTTTTCCCCATGAAAATGATGGATTTGTTTATATATGATTGGATCTTTTATTGTAAAAAACATAGAGTTACTTCATTATACGTGTAACAAGGGAATATAATCCTCTGCCCCACCAATCAATCAGGACATGTCANGTTTATAAATAATATGTTATTAATTGACATAACCAAAAAATAATAATAATAATAAATCAAGAGGACATAACACAAGGAATACACAATCGCAAATGGTTTGAACTTTAAAAAAGGGAAAACTTTGGTGTTAATGGGTTCCATAAATATGATGATAAGGACTAAAACTTCTTTTTCTTCTTCTTCTTCTCTCTCCTGCAATAATTCTAGAGGTTCACAAGTATGGTCTGCCTCTAATGTGATACATATGAAGTAAGGTTTGGAAGTATCTGATTATTGTCCTTTACCTTTCACATTGGAACTCAGAAAAATTATTCAGTGAGATTTCAATATTAGTTTCAATATTGAGATATCTAATATTCATCTGAATAATATATTTTTCATAAATAAATAATATTTATAATAAAATTTCAAGCCACGTCAACTTCTAACTCTAACATTTTTTTTTTTATTTATAAAAAAAAAAACAAAAAAAAATTGGGTGATAAGTAAATGAGAGCCCTTGAAGACATAATCCAATGGGACCTACCTGATCAAATGAGTCACCATCAGACATGCAAAATGGAGCAAATGACACATACATACCTATGCATGCACAATGGAGTGAAGGTTGATTTTTTAAGGCATGAGACAGGCTTATCTGACACTTTGCATTGATTTCTGCTTTGTGTTTTATTGGAATCGATGCATGTGAATATAGTTTTTTAACAATCACACCATATTTTTTGTTTTTTGGATTCCGCTGGCTTCAATTAATCTTCCATTAACTCCTTTTACATCCTTTTCCATTTTTATTTATTTATTCATACACACATCATCTTTTGTTGCTTCTCTTTCCATTTTTTGTGGTTGATATTTTAATTAAAGTTAATTTTAACTGCATTTTTTTAGATTTAATTTAAATTAAATTATTTATTATAATATATCTTAATCTATGTTAATATACACTATTACTATTATATTTTTGTTTAATTCTAATAATAATACAATATATATTTCAAAATAATAATTAGAAATGTATTATTAAAAATATAAAAGTTTGAATTTAATATAAACTAGACTTAAAAAGCTTAAGTTGAAATTACTATTTTGATTAATAATGACAGAATTGATGACATCACCTTATCTGCAACATGAAGCCTACAGCTTCCACCGCCAAAGTTGGGTTCAAGTCTTCAAAGAAACCAGATTTTTACCCTCTGTCAAATACTGACTAAAGCTATGAAACTGACTTTGACAAGAAAGTAAATTGCAAAATGAGAAATTGAAGTGGAGGAAGGAGGAAAAAAAGGCTTTTCATTTGTACCAATGATGAAGTGCTTCTGAAACTTGGATTTTGTTTTGTCAAAGCTCTTGAAACCTCCATTAACCATCTATTATTACTATACAAAAACTTATCATTTTCCATTAGAGATTCCTATGGCAAAACCAGTTTCCCACTCCCATTTTCTTCTTCTGGCAGTGTCTTTTCTCTCTTTCCAAATTGCAGACCAGTTTCAGCTTTCTCAGTCCCAGACCCTTCTCAAAATCCACCAGCTTCTCAATTATCCTTCAGCTCTAAGCAGCTTAAGCAACCCCACAGACCTCTGCAACATTGAACCAACTTCATCTTTGACTCTACAATGTTATGAAGGAAGCATTACCCAGCTGCACATCATTGGGAACAATGGGTTTCCTTCATTGCCTCAGAATTTCTCCATTGAATCTTTCTTTTCCACATTGGAAAACCTACCTAGCTTGAAAGTACTCTCTTTGGTTTCTCTTGGTTTATGGGGTCCATTGCCTGGTACTATTGATCAATTATCTTCACTTGAAATTCTAAATGTGAGCTCAAACTACTTCAATGGTGTCATCCCAATTCAACTGTTACATTTGAGGAACCTTCAGACACTCATTCTTGACCATAACAACTTCACGGGTGAGCTTCCAGGTTGGATAAGTTCACTGCCATTGTTGACTGTACTAAGTTTGAAGAACAATGAGTTTACTGGGTCTCTGCCAAGTTCCTTGGGAACCTTGCATAACCTCCGAGTTCTTTCTGTATCAGCAAACAACTTCTCTGGTGAAGTGCCTAATATTAGCCATCTGACAAATTTGCAAGTTTTTGATGTGGAAGATAACAATTTTGGTCCTAAGTTTCCTGATTTGCCTCTAAAGTTAGTCACTCTTGTACTCAGAAAGAACAGGTTTCGTTTTGGCATCCCTGCTAAATTAGGCAACTATTATCAGCTTCAGAAGCTGGATATCTCTTTGAATGGATTTGTTGGACCATTTTTGCCATCACTAATTTCACTACCTTCTCTTAATTATCTGGATATTAGTGGAAACAAATTCACAGGAAGGCTCTCCGAAAACATGTCTTTCAGTGTTGAGCTTGGTTTTGGAAATTTATCATCCAATCTTTTGTCAGGAGACTTGCCTAGTTGTCTGAACTTTCATTCCAAGAAAACAGCTGTTTGGTATGCAAGAAATTGTTTATCAAATGATGATCAGGAACAACATCCTTCTAGCTTCTGCCACAATGAAGCTCTTGCAGTCGAAATCATAAACCATAAACCGATACAGAAAAGGCCATATGGTAAAAAAGTTCTTTCATCAAGTGTAGCTGGTGGAATTGTCGGTGCAATTTTAGTTGTTGGTCTGGTTTCAATGCATATTAGGAGAGCATATGGTCAAAATACTAAGAAAAAGCCTTCAACAAGGTTAATAACAGAGAATGCATCAACAGTCAACACAGCTAAATTACTTTCTGATGCAAGTAAGTATTGAAGGAAGTATTGAATATGGGATTGTAAATCTTGTGTTTTAGCATAAAAAGGTACTTTCTATAGAAAGTACAATAACCATTATGCTTCTTAAGTATTATTTCTGTTTCCAGCCCCTTTTCCTTAAATCTTCTAAAAGTTAATTTTCATTTATTCTTGCTAGCTAGCTAGATAATAAATAAGGGGACTTTGAACTTATTGTTCCTTTAGCTTCAATTCCATTATGCAAATGTACAGAAATCTTTGATAATTTTCTCTCGTCTTGGTTGTTTTGAACGAGTTAAACCCTGTCCATACCATTCAGGTTCCAATGATGTTTAACAGTCTAGTTTAGCCTGTTAAAATTAGTTTAATGTTCACAAATAAATTAGTACCTCTCCAAATTTTGTCAAAATATTAATAACTCTGTTAAATTCTGACTTCACATTCTGAAAATGGAACTGATAGGCATAAGATTTAACAGTAGTGAATGTTCTTGACAGGACCCATCCCATCAGGGTCCTGCCTGCGTGACTTAATGTTGCCACTAAGCCACAAGCAGTCGATAAAATCCGTTAAACCGTTTTTCAAAAAATGGTAAAAACCAACCGACCGAAAGGTTTCTCTACTGCCGGAAATTTTATTAGAAATTCCGGCAGCATTTCGGCTGTTTTCTAACACTCCCCAAAATACAAAAATTGCAATTCCTGCAAGGAAAACATTTCTATATCTTATTCAGCCTACAAGCAAACATTTCCCACAGCAAACGCATCTCAATAATTAATTCAACACTCACAAACAATATATCCGTTATATTTTTCCCGTAGCTGGACTCAGTATGAAAACTGAGCTGCCTACATACCCTTTCTCAAAGGGATCAAGCTACCTGTAGTTTCAAATGCATATTTGCACCAAATATGCCACTAATAACCACATTCACAAGAGTAATACACTCAATTATCACATATACAAACACACTTAATTTCCATCAAGGCTTTTCCAACAAATTTAATAAAAATAATAACCATAGCTTGGCGGCATGATTCCTCGCCCAAGCTAGCAACACCCTGCTTGGCGGCATAATTCCTCGCCCAAGCAGTTCTCATCCACACAATCATATCCAGTGTTTATTCCAGAGACAATAACATAGTACATACATTTCACATGCCAATATATAAATTCCACACATTGTTCATTAACAATTTCACATCACAAGCAATAGGGTAACCAGTCGTCACGACCCTTCTCCCCAAGGCGTCGTGGCGGGAATGGGGTAATGGGTAACCAGTCATCACGACCCTTCTCACCAAGGCGTCGTGGCGGGAATGGGGTGCAATCATCACGATCCTTGGTCTCTAGGAATCGTGGCATTATAGGCTTTCATATAATCGAGGGTACCCTCCTCAACATCCTCATCAACATCATCATCACCTCCACATCATCATCTACCTCACCCTCCACATCGCCATCCACATCAATTCAAACACAGACAATTCAACATAAACATCCACAACCATTTCGATACAATCATTCACAGCAATTACTTATTTCACAATAATCATATACATACGTGTATATTTCACAGAACAGTTCACAAGATCAAATCCTTATAAACAAAGCCACATAATGATTAACACCCAATACATTGACAAAATTAATTCAATATATTCAAACTCACATGCACAACCAAATTAATTCTCACAAAATCAAACCGCAAATAAGCTAAATTCAAGCCACAATACTCTCAGCAATTATTTAATATTTACAGTAAAATAATCACATAATATGTATATATATATTCCGTAACCATTAGCACCAACCATGGAAACCAGTCACACACTCACATCTTATATTCTCGGCATACCAATTCATTCCACGGTAATTACCAAAACACCATTACTCACACATTTATATCATCAATCATCAACAATTCCTATTTAACAGTTATTGACATCACAGTTCAAGACCGGGTAAATTCCAATACTCATTTATAATATACGAATTATATGTCAAAACGAAGCTTGAAAGGAGTAGAGTACAATCGTATATTTACCTCGTCCAACCGCCGCTGGTGGTGACTGGAAAATGGTCGTAAAGCGGCGGCCGAGCATCCTCAAATCATGCAGTCCACACGAGCGAGCTTCGAGATGAAAGGAGGCCGGAATTAGCTTCGGGAGGTCCAAAATAGGGGGACCGGACCGGTTTCATCGCCGGAAACCGTCGAGATCCGGCGACCGGAGGAGAGGTGGCCCCGCCGGATCCGTCGTTGATTCCGGCAATACACGGCGTTTCACGGCCAGCTGAGGGTGGGGAAAGGAAGAGGAGGACCCGGGCTAACTTTTCCGGGCAGTGGGTTGGTCCAATTTCGCCGGAATCCTGCGATCTCAAAGTGGCAGCAAACCGGCTTTGACTTGATTCCCGGCGATCGGAGCTGCTCCACGGACTGTCGCCGGCTCGGTTGAAGAGAGGAGGTTGCCGGCTTTCTTCTCCGGGTAAATTCCGGCCTGGGTTGGCTGGGAAACGGCTGTTGGCCGGCAAGAGCAGGGGAGGCGGGGGCTGTCGCGGGGGAGGGAGTCGGCGCCCAGGGAGGGGTTCTCTCGTCCTTTCCAGAACCTTCTCCAATATTTAAATAATATAAGTGAGGGCATTTTAGTCATTTCTCACTTTTTGCAGAATTACCAAAATACCCCTCGCACAGTTTTAAACATAACTTCTCGGTCTTAGCTCAGAATCGAGCGTACTACTAGTCTACGAACTCGTATCGACTAGCTCTACGCAACGGTACCTTAATCCAAGCCATCACATGCCCACACAAAAAGTCAACCCCGAACCCCTCACGGTCAAACTTGGTCAACTTGCAAATTTCCAGTCTTTCCTTGGAACGGGATGTTACAAACTACCCCCTTACAAAAATTTCGTCCCCGAAATTTCACACTCCAAGTGCAACATATTCGTAAGCACACTGGTCACCACTTCTCGGATTTCATTACGCTTCCGCTGCGCAACTCTACTCACTATCATTAACCTTCGAAAATAACCGATCCATAAACGGATTCAAAATTCATAACCCAAATCCCAACTTACTTACTTTATCATTAATCTTCTTTCCACTTGTGCCCAAAACAAATGATTCCTGCACATGCTCGTCGCCATAATTTTCCACCTTCTGGAGAGCCTCCACGGCTCAAAAGTTAATTCTGTTATAGGTTCATTACCTTAGTGTTCCTACTTGCACTTCATTCAACAATTTAGTCCTCTCTGGCTAACCCCTGCATTCTCAACTTCCTCATTCCCTCGTTATTTCATCAGCTCTGTCCTGTTTACAAATTTTCCAAAGTCAATAGTGGTTGTCCATCAATTCTTATCATTTAGAATTTGTAATCGTCAATACTAGATCTCTCTTTCAATGATTTAATCTTTCTCAATTTCTCAACTACTATATGAGACCATAGAATCCTTTCAGCATCAACACATACGATTACTTTTCCACGCTGTTCTTTTCTTCTCAATTCCATAATGATTGTAAGGGTATCATCACGCACTCCAACCCATTTTCTATTATGGAAAACTCTATCCTTCCCAATCAGTGGAGTAAAAGAATTGTTTATCAATTTTTTTCTCCCATATCGCAATTATACATTCCAATTCATACCGAGATTATAACTAGGATCCTCTAGCTTGCTCTTGAAACTGAATGTTCACTTTTATCTTAAAATATAATTCACGTTCAGACACCGAGCTTGCCTAAATAGCATTTTCAAATCCTTCTCCTCTCTTAAGCCACTCCAAAAGAAAATGAGTGAATTACATACAAACGAAAGCTATAATTTTTGGGGGGTTTGATTTATATTTATTTTGCTG
>QANX01006677.1:0-57402 GCA_003254975.1 Ochetophila trinervis
TAAAATATGGAGCTATAAAATTTGGTAGAGTTAATTATTTAATTTTGGAATAGGGTTTTTGGCATTGTTCTTTTTCGATTTTATGCAGATTTGCAATTTATTTTTTATATTTTATATTTAAATTTAACAAATTTTAATAGTATCAGATTTTTAATTTTGTTAGTTTTTATTGTTAAATGGCATGAGTTCTGTTTTTAACCTCTTTCACTCCCACACCTCCAAACATTTCACAGACCCCAAATCTACCAAATTTGAGAAAAATCCACAAAAAATTTATAATTTTCTTCCACTTTCACGCCTCCAAACCTTTAACAAACCCTCAATTTACTGAATTTGAGGAAAATCCACAAAAAAAAAAAAAAAAAAACCTCTTCCACCCCACATCTCCAAACATTTTGCAGACCCCAAATCTACCAAATTGAGAAAAAAAAAACCCACAAAAAATCTAACCCCTTTTACTCTTTTCCACTCCCACACCTCCATCTCCATCAAATCAATCTCCAACTTTTTCCCTCTCTCGTAAATCGTCGCCATAAGCTGCAAAATTTGCCAAAACCAGCCTAATTAATTGATTCGAGTACAGTTTGCAAACCATATCATGTTTTTGTCATTTGTTTGACCACTGAGAAAAAGAAAATTGGGAAAAATATATATATTTTTTTAACTTTCAATGTTTCAGACCAAATTTAGTATAAATCCACCAAAAACTAAAGAATACAATTAGCACATACCACAGCACAACATCAGGTAAAATAAGGAGCTACTCGTTAATTTTTTTTATTTTTTATTTTTTTTATTTTTATTTTTTATAAATAATAACTAAAAAAATGCATATCATGGTTGAAAACCATGAAGAACCCGTAAAGAAAAAGTCATGAAAAACTATAACAGGCCGTTCCCTCTAGGTGACGTAGCATAGATTTATTTGTGAAACCTCAAATCATACTCTCTGCCCAGCTAAACTCCTAGAAATGCCAAACAAGCATAGAAATATTAATATAAGTGTTCAGAAATTAAAATGTTGTACATCTTAACATTACAATTTTCTAGATCATTCAATAACTTCAACACATATGCAATAACAATCTCTCACACTATTATCTATGGATCTCTTAATTACATTCGGCAACTCTTATGCGACCAATGAAGAAAACCATTCAAAAAAACGATAAGATTGTGAATTAATTGTTCATTAGAGAATTATTGGAATTCAAGGAAAAAGAAATAATTAGAAAGGTTAACGGGTAATGGACCTAACTCTAATTACCAAAAAAACCTCTAATTATGAACTGTTTTCGGCAACACAAAAAAAAAAAATTAATTAATTAATTAAAAAGGTTAACGGATAGCGGACCTAATTCTATGGTCTAATTATTATATATGATAATTAATACATAAATCAAAATTTACCACCAAATTATTATCTGAACATAACCAAAAAAAAAAACTTTTTTATTTTATTCTAAAACCATGCATGGATCAAACAAATATTCACTAATTCAAATCAATACTCATTCTGGTTTTTCTTTAACAAATTAATTCATTCGGAAAGTTTATTAATCTTTTTTCTCATATGATACGAGGGCAGAGAGAATTATTGAATTATAATAATAATTTGAAATTTTCAAATAAATAAAAATTTACTTTATCAGTGGGACCCAAAAGCAAAAACCCTAGACAAAACCTCTTTCTCTGCCCCCAAAATCACTCGGCGCTGGTTCGTTCTTTTTTATTTTTTGCTTCCTTAATATAGCTCCGCTCATCACCGCCCACTCTAGCTTCTTCGTCAACGATGGGTCGGAAACTCAAAGACACCACCTTTAACAGCGAGCCAGCTGCCCAAGAAACCTCCAACGACACCCAAATCAAGTCCGAGAAGAAGAAAAAGAAGAAGAACAAGGACTCCAATTCCCAACCAGAAGTCCAACACAGTCCCAAGAGAAAGCACGAAGACACTGTACGAGAGGACTCCGATTCGAGAGAGAAAAAGAAGAAGAAGAAGAAGAAGAAGAATAAGAAGCACGATAAATTGGAGGAGAATGGTAAAGAGAGCGAAACCCATGAAGGAAAAGAAGAGCTGAAGGTAAATGGCGATGCTCGCGGAGGTGAAGAAGATGGGTCGGTTGGAGATGAGCTTGTGGTGGTAACTGGGAAGGACTCGAAAGAAGCCAAGTACGCACCTTTGAAGTCCTTTGCCGAGTCCATGCTTCCGACTGATGTTCTTGAGTGCTGCAAGAAATTTGAGAGCCCTTCTCTGATTCAGTCCCGGGCATGGCCGTTCTTATTGGACGGTCGTGATTTTATAGGGATTGCGGCAACTGGGTCAGGTAATTTTTTTCAATTCTAGTATGTTATATGAAGCAAAGTTTTGTTTTTTATTTTTGGGAATTTAAGTGTCATTTTTTTGATTAGGTAAGACTTTGGCTTTTGGAGTACCGGCAGTAATGCATATTTTGAAGAAGAGGAAGGGAAAGTTTTCAAAGGGGCGTAATCCACTTTGCCTTGTACTTTCACCTACAAGGGAGCTAGCTCAACAAGTATGTTCTTATGTGTCATTGAGCTAGATATTTCTAACCATTTTATTTAGTTTTTTCAAATGTTTTGAGGCAGCAGAATGTATTTTTCTCATTGATCTTTTTAATAGTTTCAGTTGCTCCAGCAAATAATAATTTTTTCTTCAAGTATTTTGCAAACTTATGCATTACATTAATTAATAAGGTTTACTGGACTTTCGCCGCATTTTCTTATAACCTGGACTTAAATGTTGATAAGGAAGGGACTTATCATCCTGAAACAAATAACAGTCAAGGTTTTTGAGATTGTACAATGTTGGAAATAACTTCTAGCTAATGTATATGATATACTACAGTATATCAATATATCATATGCCAACAGGTTCTGCAAAAAAGTTAGAGGCATAACTAATGTAAAGGAAACTTACTAAAGCTCACTGCTTTGTTATTGAGAGAAAAGATAGAAAGAGAAGACTCTTTTTTGGGTTAGTTGCATACTGGTGCCAATATGGGTACTTAAAACCTGCTTCTATAATCGCATTTAGGTCATTAGGATGGGAAAGAAACAAATGCTTATGACATCAAAAGAAAAATAGTCAAAACCTCTAAAGCTCTTGAAGCATTGCATGTCTTCCTTTATTTTCTCTTTCTTGGGTGCATAAGTTATGTTCTGTTCATTTGATTCCTTTAACCTTGTTTTTTGCTTAAGTAACCAATCAGTATCTTTATGCGGTAATGGCAGATTTCAGATGTTCTGTATGATGCTGGGAAGCCTTGTGGTCTGGAATCGGTTTGCTTGTATGGAGGAACATCCAAAGGACCTCAAATATCCTCTCTGAAGTCCGGTGTTGTAAGTCACTAAGTTGTTCTGTTTTCTTTCTCTTTCTTGGTTGTAAAGTTCAAGCTGGTTGGTTGGTACCTCTCATGGTATAAGTCTTATTTATTTTTACTTCTCTATTGTGTATTTGTATGTTCTGCGTGCATCTTTCTATTCTTTGAAGAAGTAATATCTCTTAGTTTGCACTGTGTTTCTCTTTTAAAGTTATTCATCTTTTCTGTTTGATTTGTTAAAAGCAAAGTTTTTCTGCAATTTTAGGACATTGTCATTGGAACTCCTGGGCGTTTGAAGGATCTGATTGACATGGATGTGTGCCGCCTTAAGGAGGTAACTTTTGTGGTAAGTGCAATCTCTGCAAGTAATGTATTTCCTGTCTGGCATTTTTTATTTTCTGTGATGGTCAAAAGCTAGCTACTTCCTGTTGAATAAATTTTCTGTTATGGTGATTAACAAAAGGTGATTAACAATGCTGAAATGTGATGGAACTGTAATTAATAGAGCTAGCTACCCTAAAAATATGCAATGTTTATGATATGGGGAATATATGAATAGAAATTTTGTTTGTCCGGGAAAAATAAGCAGTAATTTTCTGTAGATCCTTGATGAAGCAGATCGAATGCTTGACATGGGATTTGAACCAGAAGTTCGCTATATTTTAGATCAAACATATTCAGGTAATTCAACATGTGGACTACAGTTTCCTCTTCTTCTTCTTTTTTTCCCTCTCTCTCTCTCTCTCTCTATATATATATATATATATTCCCCCATCTTTTTATAATTTGACTATTGATATGTAATGCCTTATTTTGTCTTCTGTACAGCTCGCCAAATGGTAATGTTCAGTGCTACATGGCCTTTATCAGTTAATCAATTAGCCCAGGAGTTTATGGATCCTAATCCAGTAAAGGTGTGGATTTTTCTTCTGATCATGATTGTTAGACAGTTCCCGCTTTGTCTTCTTGAAAACTAATAAACATTGTCTCAGGTAGTCGTAGGTTCAGAAGATTTAGCTGCCAACCATGATGTTATGCAAATAGTTGAGGTATAAATTCTTCACATATATGCATGGGTCAGCCATTATGTGTTATACTACTTGTGTAATTTTGTATTACATCTTTTGTTTTGTCTCAAATAACATAGGTATTGGATGATCGTTCTCGTGATGCACGTTTGATTGCATTGTTGGAAAAATACCACAAATCTCAAAGGTAATTGATACTATTATTTTCTTTTTCTCTTTTTCAATTTTCTGTGTCTGCATGCTTGTTTATTTGTCCTTTGTTAAATGTAAATGGCCAAATTTAATTAAGTCTTGATATTGGATGCGGTAATTTGTGTTGTCAAATATATTTGCCCGTCTTTATCAGAAGTTGCATTTTTAATTGTTGTATCTGTAGCTATTCCTCTACTAGTTAATGATATTCCTAGACGTGGTAGATTGACTTCCTTGAGTTTCCTGTATATATTCCTTGAGTTTCCAGTACATACTATATAACTGTCTTGTAGAGGGAGTTCTCACAATTTTTTTTTTCTACTTGTATTTTTTAATATTTAGCAGTGTCACATCCTTCTGATACACAGATTTAACTTTTGATCAGGAATAGAGTCTTGGTTTTTGTCTTGTACAAAGTGGAAGCTCCTCGTATTGAAAATTTGCTGCAAAAGGGGTAACTTCATCTCTTTTTTTGGAATATAAGATTAATGAGTTGGTCAGATATCAAACAATTCTGGCTATGACTCTGCAGTTGAAGCTATATTTGGAAAACTACTGATTATATTAGAATTTGCTGTTCTAGGGGTTGGAAGGCTGTATCAATACATGGTAACAAATCACAACCTGAACGTACAAAGGCATTGTCATTATTCAAGACAGGAAGCTGTCCTTTGATGGTATGCTGTAGATTAATTACATGGTCTATTTGGTTTATTCCCCTGTAATCTTTCTATAAAATGTAGTATAACTGATTTGCTCATATTGTGAAGCTGAAGCTTTTAGGAAATAAGGTTTCTTGTTGGTAATATGCCTTTCTCATGATGTTTCTAAGTACTCTGTAATCTGGCTGTGCCTCGCAATACAGATGCTTTAACTAGTTTTTATTCGGAGGTTGTGTGAGCTATTGTATTCTTGGTGTCCAGTTCTCTAAGATGGATTATGTGGACAATTTGGAGTCCTATTTTTTAAGACGCTGTTGGACAAACTTTGGTCTCTTGTATAGGATTAGGGCAAACATATTTTCATTCTACTCATAGACTTTCTGTTCTCTTTACTTTCTATGTCTTGTCTGTTTATATATGACTTGTATGCATTAAATCACCCTCTAAGCGGCAAGATGAATGGTAATAAACTTTTATTTTGTTGTCTCACTTAAACTTTTATTTTGATGCCTCTGTCTAAGCAAATCTTTTAAGTTTAAGCAATGGCCGTTGATGTAGAATGTGTTGTATTTGTTTGAAACATACGTGTGCAGATAGCTACAGATGTGGCCGCTCGAGGATTGGATATTCCAGATGTTGAAGTAGTAATCAACTATAGTTTTCCTCTCACCACTGAGGATTATGTGCACAGAATAGGGCGAACTGGACGTGCTGGCAAAAAAGGCGTTGCTCACACATTTTTTACACAGCAGAACAAGGTAAATATTCAGTATAGATATATGCACCCTTACCCACATATACGGTTGCACATTTTATTCATGAAAGAATGATATCAAATATTAAATGAAAGATGATTTTTTTCTTAAAAATTCCATCACAACTAAAATCAATATCCATTTATAATCTTTCATTTTTCTTTACTATTTCAGGGGCTTGCTGGAGAGCTGGTGAATGTTCTTAGAGAAGCTGGTCAAATAGTTCCAGAATCCTTATTGAAGTTTGGCACTCATGTAAAGAAAAAGGTCACACCCTATACCCTTCTCTCTCTCTTCTTCTTTTTTTGTTTTTGTTGTTTTGTTTTTTGTGGAATATTTTCTAAGGAATTCCAAGGATTTGTTAATTTTTACCCCATTTATTCTATAATTGATTCTTACAACACAGGAATCAAAGCTCTATGGGGCTCACTTTAAGGAAATTGCTGCAGATGCTCCTAAGTCTAAAAAGATCACATTTGACAGTTCTGACGATGAAAACTGACCCAAACTTATTGGTTCTAGTGGACAAGTACCAAAAAGAAAATATAGGAATCTGAGTTTGGAATTAGCATGTTGACAATTTCCAATTTATTATTTTTTTGTTTTGTATTTCCTTTTGTTTTTGCATGCTTGTTTAATGATATATTTGATTATAGCTTCAAGGAGGCCCATAATCTTGTATTATTTCCACATAATAATTAAAAGTATCATAAAGAAATTTTGAGCAAACATAGAATATTCTGAATGATACTTTCGTCATTTGCTGAGGGATTTCTTAACATATATATTCAATCTGGTCAAGGGTAGTGCTAAAACAGGTTCAGTGATTAGAATATCCATATGAAACTAGGTTCATTAAAGCTTGTTGATTAGTTCAGCTCAAACTGTATAATCAAAACTATGTTACTTAAAAAAAAATTATTTGCAACGAAAAGTACCCTAACTTTAAAGTGGTCAAAGCTAACATTTCTCAACTTAAAATGGCATAGTCATTTTCTTAGCTATTTCCTATGCACAAGAAAAAGTAAAAGAAGAGAAAATTATTAGTTGAATATATGTGGCTCCAAATCAAACAGGTTAGGTTTTTGCTTTAGAGAGCTCTTAAATTTTGGTAAAACGAACACTTGACCCAAAAATGTAAAGAACCACCGAGGATAGTAGCTTAGAGAAGAAAAATGTCTAAAACCATCATAGCGAATTTGAAAATTATAGTAAAAACGATAAACATAGGAAATTCCAAACAAAAGTCAAAGTGCGGTTTCGAGACATGACACCTTTTATTTTGTTGTTTATTTCTTATAAAGACTAGGCAAGATTAGACCCAGTTCGCAACCAAATTGCCTGGTAGTTTACAAATACACAACCCAATAATTTGGAATATTTCCAGAAAGTCAAGATGACTAATTCGCATACGTGTAAATTAGCAGTCTTGAGGCTCAAGCAAATGAAGGAAAAAAGAAAACCAGCATATTGTAATAGAGAAAAGAGAGAAAAAGAATCAAACGCCACTGACTTTTTCCCACTTGGAACAAAAACCACTGGTTGGAACCAAAAATGAGACACAGATCCACAGGCTACTCATTTGGACCACTTCTTAGTTTCGTGCAGCACCAGTTTATACCTTGATTATCCAGACCAACCCAATCACTTATAAATTGTTAAAAGCCAATCATTTAAACAAACAATCTCGTAAAATCACATAAAAAAGGCCTCCTTTCTTCATTCATATATACAAAAAAACATACAATTTTTTCCGTTTTCATAAACAGTCAGACACAAAGAAGGTAAAGAAAAATGGCTGAAAGTGCAGTCAGTTTTCTTCTTGACAACCTCACACCATTGCTGCAAAACGAGGCACAGCTTCTGTGGTGTGTCCGTGGACAAGTTCAGTCTATCTCGGATGAACTAGAGCACATCAGGGCCTTCTTAAGGGTTGCTGATGCAAAGCAAGAAAGCAATCCAGGTCTCAAAGTCTGGGTTGAGCAAGTTAGAGATGTTGCTTATGACATGGAAGATGTTCTTGATGAATTCATGTATCATCTTATCTATTACAATGGCCATGGATTCTGTTCCTGTTTCCATTGGCTTTATTGCATTATCAAAAGCTTGAAAGATCGCCATCAAATTGCTTCTGATATGCAAGGCATCGAGTCCAGAGTCAACAAAATCTCAGAGGGTTATCAGAGATTCAACATCGACATACCAGGGTGGAGCTCCAGAAGTTTTGTTTACAGACAACTGACCATTCAAGGAGATGCACTTTTTCTTGAAGAAGCTGATTTAGTTGGAATCAGCGAACCCAAAAAGCATCTGATGGAGTGGCTTTTGAACAATGAAACCGGACGCCAAGTGATTTCAGTGGTTGGAATGGGAGGATTGGGGAAAACAACCTTGGTGAAACAAGTCTATGAGGATCCAAAAGTGAAAAAACGTTTCAAGGTTCATGCTTGGATCACTGTTTCTCGATCATTCAATAAGGATGATATCATAGACGACATTATTCTACAGATTTTCACAGTGATAAGAAAACCAGTCCCTCCA
This sequence comes from Ochetophila trinervis, assembly GCA_003254975.1. NCBI lineage: Eukaryota > Viridiplantae > Streptophyta > Magnoliopsida > Rosales > Rhamnaceae > Ochetophila > Ochetophila trinervis. The sequence goes on from QANX01006677.1 coordinate 8,523, forward strand.
GAAGTTTCTAACATGAAGAGAGATCAGAAAAGGGAGACAATCAAAGATTTTCTGCTGCAAAGTAGGTACCTGATTGTTCTTGATGATGTTTGGGATGTGAATGTTTGGGATTTCATCAAGCATTCATTGCCAAGCAATAACAAATACGACAGCAGGATAATGGTGACTACTCGAAATGCTGATTTAGCTTCAGCTTCCTGTGTGGAAGTTCACGATAAGGTTTACAATTTGGAACCATTATCTCCGGAAGAGTCATGGAGTCTTCTTCGTAAGAAGGCATTTTCAGGGGAACAATGTCCTAGTAACTTGGAGGAAATTTGTCATTGTGTCTTAAACAGGTGTGCAGGATTGCCTCTGGCAATTGCGGCAATAAGTGCTGTTTTAGCTACCAAAGACAAGGCAAATATTGATGAATGGGCAATGCTTCGTCACACATTTGGTCCTGAAATGGGAGAGAATCACAGACTTGACAACATGAAAAGAGTGCTCTCCCTCAGCTTCAATGATCTTCCATACTATCTGAAATCTTGTTTCTTGTACTTGAACATGTTTCCTGATTTCCGAAAGATTGAAACTATGAGATTGATTCGGCTATGGATAGCTGAAGGGTTTGTGATCGAAAAGCAAGGGATGACCCCGGAAGAAGTTGCAGAGAGTTATATTAAGGAGCTCCTGGACAGAAGTTTGATCCAAGTGGCAGGGACAACCAGCTGTGGAAGGATCAAATCCTGCAAAGTACATGACCTTTTAAGGGAGATGGTAATTCAGAATTTAAAGGATCAAAACTTTGGAGTAGTGGTAAAAGAGCAAGGTATAACTGTACCTGACAAAGTTCGACGTGTATCAGTAGCTAAGACATTGCAAAATGTACAGAACAAGAATCTTTCCCGGCTTCGTTCTTTGCTTATATTCAATGCAGAAGATTCACTCACTGAATTTCCCAAATTGTTTCCAAGAGACCTCAAACTGCTTACGGTGTTAGACTTGAAAGGTGCACCTCTAGAGACTTTTCCAGACCAAGTAAGCAAATTGTTTCATCTTAAGTATCTAAACTTGAGAAAAACCAAGGTGAAACAAATCCCTCCATCTATCAAGAATCTTAAAAAACTTGAGACATTAAATCTTAAGGATTCATTTGTCAAAGAGTTGCCTGTTGAGATTCTGAGTCTCAAGCGGCTTCGCCATCTCCTTGTGTATCGCTATGAGATTGAATCATATGCGCATTTTGATTCCAAGGTTGGTGTTAAAGCTCCTGATGGAATAGGTTGTCTGCAATCTCTTCAAAAGCTCTGTTTCATAGAAGGAAACCAAGAAAACTTGACAGAGTTAGGGAAGTTAAACCAGTTGAGGAGACTAGGCATCATAAAGTACAGAGAAACAGATGGTTCTGCATTGTGCTCTTCAATCCAAATGCTGATCAATCTCCGTTCGCTGTCCATCACTTCGGAAGAGAAGACCAACATAATTGATCTGCAACACATTTCTTCTCCACCTCAGTATCTCCAGCGTCTATATCTAGCAGGACACTTGGAAAATCTACCTCACTGGATCAATTCTCTTCAAAACCTTGTCAAACTGTTCCTGAAATGGAGTCGGTTGAAAGAGGATCCACTTGTCCATCTTCAACATTTGCCTAATCTCGTGCACCTCGAATTCCTTCAGGTTTATGAAGGAGAGAGCTTGTATTTCAAAGAAGGAGGATTTCCAAGTCTTAAAATATTAGGCCTTGACAAACTAGATGCACTGCAATCGGTGATAATGGATAAAGGAGCAATGCCTCGTCTCGAAAAGCTAACAGTTCAGCGCTGTAAATTGTTGACGAAGGTCCCGAAAGGGATCGAGTTCTTGACCAACTTGAAGCTTCTCGAGTTCTTCGATATGCCTGATGAACTGGTCATGAAACTACGTCCAGATGGTGGTGAAGATCATTCAAAAGTTGCTCATGTTTCAGCTGTATATTGTGTATACTGGTTAGGTGATGCTTGGGATGTTTACTCTTTAGAAAGGTTCACTGAAAGGGATATATCTCCTCAGCCCTGCACCGAGATGAAGAGCTACCATAGGAGTACTCTTTGGAAGGTGTAGATTTTTGTTAGATTGTGGCATTTTTAGGAAGTTTATTGTTGATGATTTTTGTGTTGAATGTATTTGTGATTAAAATGGTGTAAGGTTACTCATAGTTGAAGTAACCAAATTGTTGTGCTAGTTTGGTTTAGAGTTGGTTAGTTTGGTTGTGATAGTACCACTAGAAATGTGGGATTTTTGTATTAAGGCATGGCTGAATTGGAGTGGCATTATGCAAGCCACAAGGTGAAAGAATGGCTGGACAGTAATTAGGTAGATGCAACATGCTTCCTAGTGTTCATAGAAGTTTGCTTTGTGTATTTATATTTTCTTTCTTAGCTTGTAATGGTTGAAGAACTGAAAATGCATAGTTGGAGATAATTTCCAAATTTCAGTTGTGTTCTTCCTTTCTTCTTCTTTCCTTCCTCATTTGTTTAACTCTCGGTCAGATTCTAACAATTTTACTTGTATTTTTGTATTTGCTTCTGCAAATATTGACAGCAGAAATGAGTTTTCTTTTAGAAAAAGATTATTACTCTGTAATTAGTCAACAGATACTTTATAGTGGCAATTTTCTTTTTGTCACTAGAAGTAGGTTTTAGCCTAACGCTACCTGCTGACTGCGTTTGGTTAATATTTGTCACCGAATGTGCTATAGCTTCAAGTTATAGTATCTCATACTGTGTTTTCTTATTGTAGTCATTCAACTTTCCGTAGATAACTAATGAATGAAAGCATAAAACTCTCGGTTTTTTTATTATTTATTATTTATTTTATTAATTTATTTATTTATACGACAAGTCGTTTTCACTGTCATATTTCAAGAATTCCAACTACATCAACACCATCGATCTTTATTCATCTTTCTTCTTGGTCAGCTTTGTATTTTATTTTATTTATTTATTATCAATCTCATGCTTCGTTATTATTTGGTGGAGTTAATATTTGAGTCGACAGCATGATCTAAGTTTTTGGACCGACTTCTCACTCATATAAATAATAGGATAAACTAACATAACACTCTTTTGTGTTTTGTATGATTTACCTTTATTTGACAGTAAATATTTGGCACAAAGATGATGAATTTTCTGAAAGAATAAATATATGAATTTGACTTAGCTAAGGCATGCATGCACCAATCTAAGGTAACAACATGGAAAAGTGGGATGTGTATTTGATTTGAATATGCTATATGTTTGATTCTTAGCAATTTTTACAGGTAGCGTAGAGAGTAGGGTAAAGAAATGCAAACTAAATGAATATATCTACATTGCACTAAACTAGTCTTGAAGAAATTTGAACGGCAATGATATGAAATTTCACATGATTATTTTATTTAATGATCGCAATTGAAGACGCTTTAAGCTAGAAAAAGGGTTTAAATTCAATTACAGTCTTAAGTATGTAATGTATTTTGGAATTTAGTAATGGTGGTATATGCTTTGGGCTTGTTGCTTTTATGCTTCGAATTGTGATATTTTAACTGTGAGTAATATTTAAACCTAAACAGAAGCATGCAGTACGCAATATTCCAAGTAGCATATAAAACAATAGAGAAAGAGTTTACCAAGACTAATAACCAAGTAGTACTAAAAACATTGCATTTAGATATTTTGTGGGACTATTTGAATTTAGTCCAAAATTTACAGATTCCGAGGCTGATATTGCTTACAAAGTAAAGAAAAGTAAAAGAACTGTCCTTTTCTCCAATTTGGTCTTTGGAAATTAGAGCTCGACATATACATAAGAACCTTTACTTGGGATTTGTCATTTTTCATTTCTTTTTGTTGCAACTTAATTTCCAAATACCATCACGCATGCTTAAAACAATTTTCTGCATTTCACACTGCTTTACATTTAATATGAATTTTGTCTCTTTACGCCTGCATTGGTTGTAACTTGTAATGTCTCTTTCAGGTTGGCCTCAAATTCTTATGATTATCATAATATGAAAAATGAAAGTTTGAACAACCATACACACATACATATATATATAAATCTAGATTAACTATGGAGTTAAAGTCCTCCTTGGTGGCCAAGGAAGAGATATATACAGTATCTTCCTTGCTTATACCATTATTTTAAATTAGTTATTGTGGTCCACTAAATAATTAATTTGAGCCAATGGCTATTCCTAATCATAGTTTGTTACTTCACGAAAGAGGCAAAGTGCTCCTATATAAACCAAAAATAAAGCTCCATAAACTATAGAAAGTCACAATATATACAAAATACATAAAAAGTAGGCTGCAGAGTGAAAGTGATGATCATCGATGGATGACTGGAGGAAATACCCACCATAAGTAACACTTTTTAATGGCAGAAAATGCAGTGGTTTTTGTACTCAACAAGCTTGCAAATCTTCTTGAAACAAAGGTTCAACTGGTTAAAGGGGTTTGGGAAGAGATTGCTTATCTTAGAGGAGAATTAGAGAGGATAAGGGCTTTGTTGAAAGATGCAGATAAAGTGGAAGAGATTAGTGATGATCAAGAACTCAAAGTTTGGGTTAAGCAAGTCAGGGAAGTTGCTCATGATGCAGAAGATGTTGTTGATGAATTTATACTTGTCCATGCTCATCATCATCATGTTGGAGGAGGAATAGTCTCTGGTTGTTTATATAAACTTTCATGCTGTGTGAAGAACATAAAAGCTCAATATCGAATTGCTTCGCAGCTACAAAGTGTTAATGCTCGAATTAGAGATATTAATGCTACTCATAAAAGACTTCGTCCCAGCTTCAATGTGGCTCTTAGAGGTTCTTACTTCACCACTTCAGGTAGATATCTACAAATAACATAGAAGAAATTAAAGTAATTAGAATTACTGTTTTTTCTACTGTGTATATAGTCTATTTAGCTCTTAATCTTTCTGGTTATATTCTTTGGTATATCGACTAATCACAGTACCAGTCATAATCTTTCTGTTTTTTTTTTTCTTTGTTTTTTTATTGTTATGTGGAACCTTCCGTATGTTTCAATCAGAGCTTTCTAGCTGTAAAAATAACTTACTTGTTTGAATGGAAAATTGAAAATATTTACCAGTATATTCTTTGTACCGTATCTATGTATGCTATTTAGTACTGTTTTCTTACTTTAGAAAACCAAATTCTAAGTTTGTAAGAGGTCAGAGTTTTCCATTCTATTCCAATTCTTTTTTACAGGTAAAACATGGCATGACCGACGAGAAGATGCTCTTTTTCTGGTTGACGATGATATTGTTGGCATAGACAAGCCTAAAAGACAATTGGTAGAGTGGCTGATTAATGGTGGTTCTGAACTTGAAGTGGTTGGAGTGACTGGGATGGGAGGGATTGGGAAAACCACCCTGGTGAAGAAAGTCTATGATGATTTCGAAGTCAAGAAGAATTTCAAGATCCGTGCTTGGATTACAGTTTCTCAACCTTTAACCAAAAATGAGCTCATCAAGGACATGGTTCAGAACCTTTCTTATGCAAGGAAGAGAGCAATTCCAGAAGGTATGGAAAGCATGAATTTTGAAGAACTGATAATGATCATCAAGAACATGTTACAGAAAAGAAGATACTTAATTGTTTTCGATGATCTATGGAATATATATGAATGGGAAGCTGTCAAATATGCTCTGCCTAACAGCAAAAATGGCAGCAAAGTTATGATCACTACTCGTAAAGATGATGTAGCCTCGAATTCCTGCATCGATTTCAAAGGCAAAGTTTATAACTTAATACCCTTGTCCCAAGATGTGTCTTGGGAACTTTTTTGCAGAAAGGCTTTTGCAGGGAATTCATGCCCTCCTTATTTATTTGAAATCTGTAAAGATATTCTCAGAAAGTGTGAGGGTTTGCCTCTTGCAGTAGTGGCACTAAGTGGTGTTTTGGCTACAAAAGACACACGCAGGATTGATGAATGGGATATGATTCGTCGTAGCCTTGGAGTCGAAATTCAGGGTAATGACAAGCTTGAGGATTTGAAAAAAGTACTTTCTCTAAGTTTCAATGATTTGCCTTACTATCTGAAATCATGCTTCCTGTACTTGGGAATCTTTCCTGAGGGTTATCTGATTAAGCGAATGAGACTAATTCGCTTATGGATCGCTGAAGGATTCGTTGAAGCAAAAGAAGGAAGGACATTGGAGGAAGTTGCACAGGACTATCTCAATGAGCTCTTGAACAGAAATCTCATGCAAGTAGCAGGAAGGACAACTGATAGAAGGGTGAAATTCTATCGAATCCATGATCTTCTGCGTGAGATTATCATTTCGAAGTCAAGGGACCAAAACTTTGCAGCCATTGTTAAAGAACAAACAACAACATGGCCTGAAAGAGTAAGAAGATTATCATTACATACTTCATTGTCCAATATACAGCATATCTGGTCAGGTTCACATCTTCATTCTTTATTCATGTTTGAGATGGTTGAAAAGTCCTCTTTGCATGCACTTTTTCGAGGTAGTTTTAGGCTGCTTAGGGTGTTAGAGTTTCGAAGGGCACCTTTAAAGACATTTCCCATAGAAGTTACAGACCTGTTTTATTTGAAGTATCTAAGCCTGAGAAAAACTAAGGTGGACACTATTCCAAGATACATAAGGAAACTTCAGAACTTAGAGACTTTGGATCTTAAAAAGACATGTGTCACCCAGTTGCCTATCGAGATTCTACAGCTTCACAAACTTCGTCATCTCTTGGTATACCATTTCAAAATTGAATCTTATGCAGATTTTTACTCCAAATTTGGATTCAAGGAAGTCTCTGGAAATATTGGAAGTTTGCAATTCCTACAAAAGCTCTGTTTCATTGAGGCAAATCAAGACTGCAACATGACACTGAGGGAGCTAGGAAAGTTGAATCAGCTCAGGCGGTTAGGAATTATGAAGCTGAGGAAGCAAGACGGGGTAGTTTTGTGCTTATCCATTGAAAGGTTAACGAATCTCCGTGCACTTTCCATAACATCTACAGAAGAAAATGAAGTGATTGATCTTCAGCACCTTTCTTCACCTCCTCAGTTTCTTGAAAGACTATACTTAACTGGACGATTGGAGGAATTACCGAGTTGGATTCCTTCTCTTCATGGTCTGGCTAGGTTGTTTCTGAAGTGGAGTCGGTTAAGGGATGATCCACTTGTTCATCTTCAAGATTTGCCCAATCTTGTTCATCTTGAACTACTCCAGGTTTACGATGGAGACACATTGTGTTTTAAAGCTGGAAAATTCAAAAAGCTTAAGCTTTTGGGTCTTGACAAGTTTGACAAACTAAAATGTGTGCAATTTGAGAAAGGAGCTATGCCTTGCCTTAAAAAGCTAGTGATCCACAGATGCAATATGTTGTGGAGTGTGCCATTTGGAATTGAACAGCTTAGAAAGCTCAAAGCGCTCGAATTCTTCGATATGCCAGACGAACTGATCATGAAACTACGACCGGACGGAAATGGTGAAGATCATTGGAAAGTTAAACATGTCCCAGAAGTTAATTCTGCATATTGGAGGGATGGAGGTTGGGATGTTTACTCCATTGACAGTTTTGGAGAAAGAGAAAGCAAACAGCCACCAGGGAAAGTCATGAGGTGTCATGATCTTCGTACACTATGGAAGGTCTAGTAGTCTTTCTGCTTTTAATGGTTGTAAATTAGCAAATAAAAATGTGTATATTTTCTCATGATCAGTAAATTTGTACATGTAGGTAGATAATTGTACAGATATACTGACTGTAAATGATACAGTGAAGAATAAGGTGGATCTTTCATTCACCATTCTGTTGTATTTCAAAATGATTGTAAATGTTTCAATTATATATAAAGCAATGAACAAAAATTAAGCAGCTCATGTCAATGGACTTTGAATTGTTATTCTGAGGGATGTTTTGGAGCAAAAACTGTCAAACTTCTTCTTCTTAACATCAGTTAGAACTCTGTCTACTTTTAGTTGGGCTTTTCAACTTTCTTGATGGCAGGGCATGTTCTGTATCAACTTTGGAAAACATGTCCAAATAACCATTGAAAAGAAAAAGTAAAGGAAAAAGAAAAATGAGCAATTTCAATTGATAAAGGAATCCCTAGCTAGTAGGAAGTTGGGCCCAACTATTTATATCAAGCTTATTTTCCAATACACAAATGCAAATGCAAATGCAAATTCAAATACAAACAACAATTCGACATAAATGCAGATTTAAATGGAGTTACCAAGGATCGAACACAAGGCCTCTTGGTCACATTGCTTTGATACCAAGTTAAATCACTGTCTATCCTAAAAGCTATAGCTCGCAGGAAGTGGGTCCAACAATATATATCAAGCTTATTTTCCAATAATACAAAGACTGAAATGAAAAATACAGATAACATATAGCACATATCCAACATCATGTTGAACCCTAACCATCTTTTCTCTTTTGCCTGTCAAAAACTTATGCATCAAGATAGTTCCCATCCACCCCCCAATCTCTTTGATTACCAGTAAAGATGGAAGGTATATGCTTTATTTTGTCACAGTCTTTATATATTTTACTTCTACCAAGCCTCTTGATTAACTCAGGAGCCATATCAACAAACTCGAGATACTTAAGCTCAGTTAAGAATTTAACTCCAGATGGAACTTCCTTCAACATCCTGCATTCTCTAAACCACAGTTCTTCAAGATGAGGCAATGCTTCTTCCTCCACTACAACCTCTTCCAACCTCTTCAATTTTCCGAACATCAAAATCTTAAGCATTTGAAAACCTCCTGCTTTGAAGCACAACCTTTGTCCACAGTAAGCATTTTCAAATATGAGTTGCACTAGGTTTGGCAAAGCTTGAAGATGAATGAGTGGATCAACCTCTAGTCTGCTCCACCTTAAATATAATCTTACTAGACATGAAAGTGAAGATACCCAAGATGGTAATTTCACCAACCGACCTGACATAAACAATCTCTGAAGGCATTGAGGTGGTGATGATATATTCTGCAGATTAAGAATACCTTTGGAATTTTCTGATTCTATGCTTAATGAGTAAAGAAACTTCATCTTCTGAATAGATAAGCATAGAGCATATCCATCACTCTCTTTTAGTTTCAGAATACTTAACCTCCTCAGTTGCTTCAGTTTTCCTAAGGATTCCATTAAACCAGCGCTGAAACTTTGATTTGCTTCAATGAAGCAAAGACTTTGCAAACATGACAATCTTTCAATTCCTGATAATGCTTTAAAACCAAAGGTCTTACATGATGCTGTGAATCGATTGCATAAATGATAAACAAAGATATGGCGAAGACCATGTATTTCTAATATCCCAACAGGAAGCTCTACAACATTAGTATCTCTGAGGTCTAATGTTTCAAGATTTTTAAGCTTCCGAATAGAGCTTGGAATGAAACTCACCTGTGTTTCTCTCAAGCTTAGATATCTCAGATTGTATAGTTTGAGAATCACTTTTGGAAACTTGTCCAAAGCTGCACCGCGGCAATCCAATACCTTGAGTAACCTTAATCCACCTCCAAATAACTTGGACATGGAATAGCTTGAAGGAGAAGTATCAACCGCGAAAAACAGCAATGACCGTAGTTTAGAAAGATTGTAATGTCTACCAAGAGGTTCCATTATTCTATGCACTGATAGGCGGCGGACTCCTTGAGGCCAGCTATTGACATTTTCTTCATTAACTATTGCTGCAAAGTTTTGCTCTTTGGATTTGATAAGAATAATCTCCCTCAGAAGGTCATGGACTCGACAGGTCTTGATCTTCCCATCATTTCCTGTTTCACCTACTTGGATCAAGCTTCTATTCAAAAGCTCAGTGAAATATGTCCCTCCAATTTCTTCAAGTGTTCTTCCTTCCTGTTTAAGCACAAACCCTTCAGCAATCCAAAACCGAATCAATCTTGACCGTTCGATCAAGTAATCTTCAGGGAACATGCTGAAATACATGAAGCAAGATTTCAAGTTGTAAGGCAAATCATTGAAACTCAGTGAAAGTATCTTTGACATGCTTTTGAGTTTGTCATTTCCTTGGAATTCAGCTCCAACACTTCTGTCAACCTTTTCCCATTCATCAATTCTTTGGTATTTAGTGGCCAACATACCACTGATTGCAACAATTGCAAGAGGAAGTCCTTCACATCTTTTCAAGATATTTCTTGAACTCTTTTCCAAATGAGGAGGGCATTGATTCCCTTGGAAAGTTTTTGCACAGAATAGAGTCCAAGATTCTTCTAAAGATAAAGGCTTTAAATCATGAATCATACCTCCAAGATCAACTTTAGATGTGGATGTTAGTTCCATATTACGAGTTGTGATCATCAATCGAGAACCATGGTTGTTGTTAGGAAATGCAAGTTTGAGTGACTCCCAAGAATCCAAATTCCACATGTCATCCAGAACAACTAGATATCTTTTTTCGCGAAGAAAATCAGCTATGATTCTCTTGAGTTTGCTGCTGTCCTTAGAGTCTGCTCCTTGAGGAAGTGGTTGTTTAATCTCATTGAAGAGTTGCTGAATCACTTCCACAAGAATCTCATCCTGCTTCAACTGCGAAACTGTGACGAAAGCCTGGTGTTGGAAATGTTTCTTAACTCTTGGATCGGAGTAGACTCTGCTCACCAAGGTGGTTTTTCCCAAACCTCCCATCCCAGCCACTGCAACAACTTGAAGTTTAGTTTTACCTTCAAGAAGCTGTTTGATTATCTTGTTCTTCGGTTTCTCTATGCCCACAAGCTGATCTTCTTCAACCAGTTGCGCATCCCTTCGAAGATCATTCAAACTGTAACTGTTTGTAGCAGCAGAAGCAGCACCAGTTGAGCCTTGTTTCATGATGTTGAGTTTGTGGAGATTTATTTGATTTCCATCTGATATGTTGCTTACTCTGGATTTGATACTTTCCAATTCAGAACCAATTCGACGACGAGCTCTAAGATTCTTGACACTTCGAGCTTTCTTTGATAAATATCTGTACAATCCATCATATTCATCGTGGAAGTAAAGAAGCAGGAATTCATCAAGAACATCTTCTGTGTCATAAGCAATCTCTCTGACTTGCTTAACCCAAACTCTGATAGATTCATCACCATCTTCAATCATATCAGCAACTCTTAAGAAAGCTCTCATTCTCTCGAACTCATCTATGATAAATAAAGCTTCTTCTCTAATCCCAGTAAATTTTTTCACCTCTTCTTGCAATAAGGCTGTCAGATTATGCAATAAGAAGGTAACCACACTTTCTGCCATTGATTTTCTAGCAGATTCTTTGAGCAATGAAGCTTAGCTATAAGCTTCTGTATAATTTTTTAGTACCTCAAGCAACTTGATTGCCTAGTTGTTTATTTTATTCTTTTTTAGACCTTAGTCTTCTTAATTTATTCGAATTTCTTTTTCAATTCTTGGATTCTGTCCCTTTACTGAGTCTATGGCTATATACTGCCAAAATAACACAGGGCTAAAGTACAAAAAATAAAAATAAAAAAAATAAAGAAAGTTTTCGTAAGTTTTAGGGTGAAAGTCAAGTGAAACCCTGTAGTGTCTCGTGAACCCGCCAATTCCGGTCTAGGTTTTTGAAAAAAATAAAATAAAAAAAATTAATCTGCACGAATTTACTCCTAATTTTTTATGAAAACCGATTATACTCTTTCATTATCTGCCCTAATCATCGATCCTAATTTCAAAATTTAACATTTCAGAAATCAAAAATACCGTTTCTCCTCACTCCGCCCTTCCCCGTGCTTCTTCTTCTCTCCGGCCAGTTCACTTTTCTTCCTCTGCACCCGTTTCATTTCATATATGCCCCCGATTTCTTCATCTCGGTGTTCTGATAAAATTCGTTCAAAAAGTTTTTGTTAATTTTTTATTTATTTATTTGCAGTTAAAATCGGGAACTCACGGGTTTTAGAGATTTTCAATATCTAATTTTCCAAATTATATTGGTTTCGGGTTTAGGCAGATTTACAATTAAGGTGAAACGTTTAATTTTTTCATTTTAATTACTTTGAGTTTAATTTTTGTTTCTGTACTTGTTATTATCGAAGGGATGATGAATTTTTATTTCTGCATTTAAGCTTTTTACTTAATTTTAATTTTAGTTTTTATTTTTTTAGGATAATAAATAAGCAAGGTAGCAATGCAATTGCATAATAGAAACCAACATTTATTATGATGTTGTTTTGTTAATCTCTTCCTCAAGTACCGATTATCCTCATGTTGGCCACCACCCAAATGCATTGAAGTTGTGAAGATCATATAAGTCTTGAAATTTGTATAAAATAATTGCATTTATACTTCTCGGCTAAATCTTGCTTCTTCTTGCCAAATGTACAAATTCTTTGGTAAATAGAACTTTATTTATTTATAAATCTGCTTGTGCTTGCTTTTCTCATTATTATTTTTATCTAAATTCTTCGTTGGAAACTTGTTATGGGCAAACTATTTTAATGAAAATTGATAGAATGAGTCTCCATTGGAGCTAATTTTAAGGATAACTACATTTTATTTTTTTAATAATACTAATTTGTACTTTGCCTTTTATACTATAAAATCAGTATCCCTCATTTATTACTTTTTTAATAATACTATTTTGAACTTTGCCTTTTATACTATAAAAGCATTGCCTCATTTATTACTTTTTTAATTCCAACCATGCATTTTAATATAGATGGATTTCAACATATATAATTACAAAAAAATTATGTTATTCTATTATAATTAGTGTTGAAGGTATTACATAACTAATTTTGTAAAAATTTATTAGCAAAAATTACATAATTAAATAAATTGATGAAAATTATTAGTTCTAGAATATAAAGAATTTTGTAATTCATAACGAAAAATGCAAAAATATTATAATTCATTAAGATAAAATGTAGCACTCTACTTGCTTCAACACTGGTGTGGACACATTTGTCCTTACTATCATATGTGGCACTTTATTAATGATTCATATGGTTGCCATAATATATTACAATTAATCCATATATTTTTAGTCATGAAATGGGACCTACAATCACTTTTACTTCTTCAAATAAGTATTTTTAAACAAAAATCATCAATTTTTGTGGGATCAATATTTGCTATATTAAAGTAATTGAAAGTTTGTATTACATATTAATTATTTTTTATTATTTGATATTAAACTTTTTTTATGAAATAGATTAATAGAAAATTATGTATGCTGTATAGGTTGTAAGTTGGGATAAATAACATGTGTAAGAAACAATCAAATATATGAATATTTGAAGGAAAAATCTGCAAAACTCATTGGTAAAAGTTAATTTTGGAGTGAAAAGTAAAACAATGAATAAAAATAAAATATATTTTGAGAATTATAGTATAGGGATTTTATGATTTAGTTATTAGGAATTTTATTTTTTGTTAATTTGTTTTACATTTAAAAAAAGTTGAAATTGGAAATTTTATGATTGAAGCATCTGAATGAGTTGTTTTATTATTATGAGGAATATTTGGATTATGCATACAAAATCGGAAAGAGTTGTATGTTAGCTTTAGATTTTGTCATTTTTCTTCTTAAGTATAACACTCGTAGTTGTTTTACAATGAAGAATAATAATCATTGTAAATTTCACTCATAAAGCATTTGATATGATAGAATTCTATCCAGAATGGATCTCTTACTTGTATAATTTGTATTTTTTTGCCTTTTAAAAGTTTTTAAATTGATTGTATTGATGGTCTAAATAACATCGGCGTCCTCCATAGTGTTATTGAATTGCATCTTCCATATTGTTCTAAACTATAATCTTACAATTATAGCTACATAATATGTATAAAGAGGAAAAAGAAAATCGAAATGCATGTAGTGGTTCTCTTGTTATGTAGAGTGTAGCAATTTATATGATTCTTATAAGTTGGAAGCATCCCGTAGAATGACTTGACGCCTTGAATTTTAAAAATCATAATATGATATTGTACTCAATGTGCTGAAATTGATGGTCAATTAGTAGATAAATTGTGATGGTTTGATTAGAATTTTAAACAATACTGTATATATTGATTTTTTTTATGAATTTGTAAAAGTCTTTTGAAAGTAATCATATTCTACATAAATAAAACACCCTTTTATTATGTTCTTATTCCGTCAGAATCTATTAATTTACCTCATTCTGTTGTTTATTCCCATGGCAGTGTATTCTTAGTTGCACTACAAGCTCAAGTCCAACTTTGGTTTGTTAATCTTCTAATTTTTTACTCTTTATTACTATAGCAGAAAATCTAGAATATTAAAATCTTTGTCTATCATATTATTCATAGCAGTCTGTTTGAAAATATTTATATATATATATATATATATACGCGCGCGCACACATACATATATATATAATCTCATTCCTTCAATAAGAACTTAAAGAATCTATATGTGGCTACCAGATAGTGTGTGTGTGTGTATTATATTGTGTGTAATTGTGTACATACACTAACAGGTACTAATATATACAATAGTATATATACATAAAATGGTTGAATTACCTGATTAATTTTTTATGCTTAGCTGCATATTAGGTTGGACAATATCTGGCATAGATAGATTCTTTAAGTTCTCATTGAATAAGCTTGTTTATGAGAGTGATTAATAAGCTTTTTTATTTCTTTATTTTTGCAAAATAGGATTTTACTAATAAAAATATTTATGTGGTTATGGCAGTGATGTTCATATTTGTGTGACATTTGATGAAGTATATGGAGGGGAAGATACTTTGTGTCACGAGCTTGGCATTTCATCGAACATTTGGTGGGCGATGTAAGCTTGACATTTCATCGAACACTTGGTGAGCATTCTCCACACCTTGGAAAAAATCAAGAATTCGCTAGAAGCTTATGGAGAGGTCCAGAGTTTTCTAGAGTTAAGTAGAATATTCTAGAAGTCTATGGAGAAATCTGAAGTTCTCTAGAATCGTGTGGAATATTCTAGAAGGTTATGGAGAATTCAAGAGTTCTCTAGAGATGTGTGGAACTTTCTAGAAGCTTATGGATAACTCTAGGCTTTCCATGCAACTACACATGTGTGGAATTCTCTAGAAACCTTTGGAGAACTCTAGCTTCGTAAAACGTGTAAATATCTTAGATATTTATGTGGAGAATTCTAGAGACTCATTCTCCACCGTAGGATTAAATCATTTATAACCGTAGGATTATTTTTTGTTGCCTATAAATAGGTGGAGGCCTCATTTGGCCAAACCATCCTGAAAATTCAAAAATTGTATAGCTTTCTTTCAAGCAATATACTTTCATTATCCCAAACTTTTGTGTTCTATTCTTGCTTGCTTAGCTTTCTTTTCTTTGTAGGCAAAAAGGCTTACTTAGTTGCAACACAAAGGGTCAGAATAGCAACTAAGGCCGCACAGCTTGAAGGTTCGGAAAACAAGTCCTGACAGTTGGTATCAGAGCCAAGGTTCGTGAAGAGCTAGCAACAAGCTTGAAAAGATGATGACATCATCCGAAGTTGTGGGAGTAGAGAGGGGAATGGAGGCCGACCCCGGTGCTTCAAAGAAGGGACGTGGGCGCTCAAAGTCGAGGGACATCATTAGCTCCATGGAAACCCAAGTGGTTAAGGTGGAGTTAGCCATGGCCAACGCAATGGATAGGCTCGATCGGTTGGAGCAAAGCGTGGAGATGCTCGATGGTCGTGTGGATGACCAAATGGAGGAGCTTCATGGGTCTACGCAAAGCATGAACCAGTCTAATGCCGAGGCGTGGCAAGAGAATCGAGCATTTCAAGCAAGGATGCTTGAGTTCATGGCCCAAATGCAAGCACAAATGGAGGAATTCAAGAAAAACTTAGAAGAGACTCGTGTGGATTGGGCACTTTGCAAACGGGCTGCAACTAGTGTCATCCCCACACAAGTGGTGGCTACTCCAAGGGTAGATGCTCCCAAACCCAAGGAGTTTAGTGGCAAACGGGATGCAAGGGAGCTAGACAACTATATGTGGCACATGGAGCGATACTTCGAAGCCTTGGACTTCCAAGACGAGAAGCAAAAGATAAATACCGCTACCTTATATCTTACTAACTTTGCAGCTACTTGGTGGCGTAGAAAGTATGAAGAAATCAAGAGGGGCACTTGCACCATCAACTCATGGGAGGAGTTAAAGAGTGAGCTAAAGAGGCAATTCTATCCTGTGAATGTGATGCATGAGGCAAGAAAACATATGAAAGAGTTGAAGTTCCAAAAATCCATCTGAGACTACGTGGAGGAGTTCTCCGGGCCGATGCTTCCAATCCCCAATATGAGCGAGGAGGATCTCATATTCAACTTCATGGATGGGCTTCAGCCGTGGGCATCAAAGGAGTTACAAAGGAGGGGTGTACAAAACATCTCCACTGCACTCACCGTGGCCGAAACTCTCATGGATTATAAACGAGGTGAGTCATCTAACTCTAAGCCCAAACCTAACTTTTCCAATAGTGGGGAAGCCAAGTTTAATAGACCTCACCAAGACAAGGAGTATAAGAAGCCACCATTCAACGAAGATGGCAAGAGAGGTAGCAAGGCGGAGATTAAGCAGAGGGAAAATTGCTTCTTGTGTGACGGGCCGCATTGGGCGATGGAATGTCCAAAGAGGAAGTCCCTAAATGCTATGCTTGAGGAGAGGGAAACTCAAGAGAAACCACAACTTGGTGGTCTACAACTCCTCAGCTCATTGAAGGTTAGTGCCACTCCTGCTCATAATTCTAAAGACAAATCCCTTATGTACGTGGTGGCGCGCATCAATGGCAAAGATGCCCAAGTAATGGTGGACACCGATGTGTCCCACAACTTTATCAAGAGGGAGGAGGCCATTAGGCTTGGCCTAAAGCTCGAAATGGGGCAAGGGTGGTTGAAGACAGTGAACGCGGAAGCGAAACCGCTCGATGGATTAGCTCGCAATGTAGAGCTACAACTTGGCACTTGGAGAGGTAAGGTTAACTTCTCCATTGCTCCAATGGATGATTTTAACATAGTGATTGGCATGGAATTTCTTAGACAATTCAAAATCATCTCACTCCCTCGCTGCAACGCCTTGTGCATATTGGAGGGAGATCCATGTATGATCCCGACGGTGGGAAAACCAAGCACATCCAAGCAACTTTCCTCCCTTCAACTCAAGGAAGGGAACGAGAAGGGAGATGACGCTTATCCAACCACACTTTGCAAGTGCAAAGAGGATGCTACTTCAAAAGAGCGACTTAAGGGGAAAAGCCAAGTTCCCAAGAAGTTCAATAATGTAAGGCCACCCGAGCTGCCCACGAAACGTCCACCTAGGAGGGAGGTGGGTCATGCAATTGAGTTGGAGTCTTGTACCAAACTAACCGAGAGGGCACCACATCGTATGTCTCCACCCGGTGCAAAGAGGAGACATGGGGAGTTATTTATCCACAACTCTCGCAGAATGACTTGACGCCTTGAATTTTAAAAATCATAATATGACATTGTACTCAATATGCTGAAATTGATGGTCAATTTAGTAGATAAATTGTGATGATTTGATTGGAATTTAAACAACACTTTATATATTGATTTTTTTTTATGAATTTGTTCTTTTGAAAGTAATCATATTCTACATAAATGAAACACCCTTTTATTATGTTCTTATTCCGTCAGAATCTATTAATTTACCTCATTCTGTTGTTTATTCCCATGTCAGTGTATCCTTAGTTGCACTGCAAGCTCAAGTCCAACTTTGGTTTGTTAATCTTCTAATTCTTTACTCTTTATTACTATAGCAAAAAATCTAGAATATTAAAATCTCTGTCTATCATATTATTCATAGCAGTTTGTTTGAGAATATTTATATATATACACGTGCGCACACACATACATATATATATATATAATCTCATTTCCTTCAATGAGAACTTAAAGAATCTATATGTGGCTACCAGATAGTGTGTGTGTGTATTATATTGTGTGTAATTGTGTACATACACTAACAAATACTAATATATGCAATATTATATATACATAACATGGTTGAATTACCTGATTAATTTGTGATGCTTAGCTACATATTAGGTTGGACAATATCTGGCATAGATAGATTCTTTAAGTTCTCATTGAATAAGCTTGTTTATGAGAGTGATTAATAAGCTTTTTTATTTCTTTATTTTTGCAAAATAGGATTTTACTAATAAAAATATTTATGTGGTTATGGCAGTGATGTTCATATTTGTGTGGCATTTGATGAAGTATATGGAGGGGAAGATACTTTGGCACCCCTAAAAGTATTATTCCCTAACTTCTATTCAAAAGAGATTATAGTCTATAGCCGAGGTGAAACCATTTTCTTCATTTTCATGCAAATAACTTATAAAAATGTATTTTTCTTCTTCTTTTTTTCTTGGTGATTGAAAAATGTTTATTTGATGTCTGCAAAACATGTGGCTTATCAATGAAAGAATAGTTACAAGGAAAATAGAATTGCCAAAGAAAAAAAAAGAATTACAAAGAAAGCAGAGAAAGGAAACATAAAAGACCGCATTGCCATCCTGGTTGCAAATTTGGTTGGTACCTTGATTACAACAAAATGATGTCCCAAACAACACCAATACGTGGTAAAAATGGTCAAAATAAACTTTATACAGCATATAAAGATTATGAATTTGATTTTTTCAAAAGTGATTTACTTCATTTGTATATATTTATTGCTACTATAAATTCTATCACATACGTATTAGTTACAGTAAAAACAATGCCTAATAGAAGAAAATGAAATGGATCTTCTATGAAGGCCAAGAAAGCAAAAGCCATATTTGGAAACTTGGACAAAATTAAACAAACAATAGAGAGAAAACGAAGATACTTAAAAATATTGAGTATCACTTGAGAATTCTTATAAATAAATGTCCATTTAAACAATTTTTTTTCATAACATTGTAAGTAAATACATTTATATTTTCTCCGAACAATAATTAATAATATTTCAGAATTTGAATATACAATATATATGTTGAGTATCACTTAAGAATTTCAATAAAGTATACTGTACTATAAAAATAAATGTTGTTGTAGTTCCAAATTTTCATGAATACATATTTTCATGAAATTTTTTAAACTCTAATAAGATATATATTATTAGATTTTCATATTTTGCAAAGTAAACTTATGCAAATATAATATTTATATTTTTATGATATATAAAACGTCAATATATTGATTTGAAATTATGATAATTTAAAATGTGTAATGCTATACATATTAAAATATAAGCTAAATTTATTTACCTAATAACACATGTTAAAATATAGAGCATTCATATAACCTAAATAGAAATAAGTGACTCTTAAATAGATAAGTGAATCAAAAAAATAAACTAATTAAATGTTGACACATCATCTGGTAGATTAATTTGATCAATATTTAATATGATTGATTTATAATTTACAATTATGATTAAGTAGAATTAAAAATTGTGTTCTTATTAAGTTCAAAATTATATAATTTAACCAATATATTTTTAATATTTTATCAATGATAAAAATTGGTCATATTTTTTAAATAAATGTAAAATTATATAATTTAATACGGTAATACATATTTTTAGTTGATATAGTAGAAAATAATATATTTTCTAATTATAATTAATTAGCATAAACTATTTATGTGTTTCTATGTTATTTACTTGTGTTGTAAATAGATTAAGACTTTAAAGTATCATATTTTATTGGGATCTCATATAAGTTAGTTCATATGATATGTTACTTATAGACCTTGAGCACTCTACAAAATTTAAACCATAAGGCTAATAAAAAACATATATTAACAAATTCGATAACCTATTAAATATTTAGTAATATTGTCTTTTTTTGTAATGTTTGTCTATAGTACGTAACTTTCTTTCATAATAAGTAATATTTATCTATAAAATGTAACATTGTCTTCATTGTCGATAATGAGTAAAATTGTTCATATGATGCAACATTTATCCATATCGAGTAATATAAATTCAAAACGAGTAATATTTTATTTTCTGAGTAATATTGTCCATATTTTGTAATATTAGTCCATAATGGCTATTTTTTGGTCTATATTCGGTAATTTTGTTCTAAGGTGTAATATTTGTCCAAAATACGTAACTTTGTTCCATACATAATAATAGATGTCTATATTCTGTAATTTTGTCTTACGATGTACTGTTTGTCCAAAATACTTTACTTTGTTGCATACATAGTAATATTTGTTTATATTCTGTAATTTTGTCTTACGGTGTAATATTTGTCCAAAATACGTAACTTCTATACTTAGTAATATTGGTCCATATTCGGTAATTTTGTTTTACGATGTAATATTTATCCAAAATATGTAAATTTATCCAAAATATGTAATTTTATTCTAAACTTAATAATATTTTTCTATATTCGATAATTTTTAATTGGACACGTGGCAGCTTACTAGTCATGCATTCCTTTTCCCGCCCATTCACATTTTTCCCCACATTTTCTTGACTTTTGCAACCGGTTATAACAGGTTATTCTTTTCCCTTTCAAAATAAATGTGTCACGTTCAAAGGGGTCTCCAAAAAAATTCACTTTAAGATGTTAACTTGAGAATTTTCCTAGTTGGGTAGATAATATATATGGCGGAGAAGTCCATGATCATCTAGAAGCTATCGAAAACAACGAGGCCTATGAAGAAAATACCTTGTATTTTTATTTATTTATTTATTATTTTTATTATTATTATTGTGTGTGCTTTCTAAACGTGCTCTTTCTATTAATAATGTTTACTAAAGTTTTTTTCTTCTGAATGATTGTTGATCAGCTCATGTTTCAGATATGTGAGGGGATAGGGCTTATAGGTAGGTCTTGCAACGTGTCGTGTCAAATTTTCTTAACTCGAATCTAACCTGTTGAGCATTCGTGTTGAACCGTGTTCGTGTCATATCGTTCCGTATTCGTGTCGTGTTTAATTCGTGTCTACTAAGCCTAAATACATATTCAAATGATATGCTATACATATTCAACATAATTAATAACTGTGAATTCAAAATATGTAAAATATTACTAATTAAAGCTATATTAAATATTTATCGTAGCTAAAAAAAAATGTGCATTAAACAGAGGAACTTGCCATTAGACTGGTGTTGATAAAATCAAATAAATATAGAAGTTGATTTTAGTAGTTAAGTAGAAGACAATTTGGTTGCTTGGACAATAAATAAACATGTCTTAAGAAAAAGACTGTAGCATATGCCATGCTACATGAGAACACAATCTCAATTGTGTATGCACAAGTGTTTCAAATTTGGACTTGGTCAATGACGGTAGGAGTAAGAATGTGGGCTGAGTGGTAATATATTGGGACTGGAAGATTTGTGATGCAACCACAATTGGCATATGGGCTATCTCCTTAGTCCTTACAATCTTATGTTAGAGAGATATTGGAACATTTTAAACCCAGTACATAATCTATATAAACACCTCCGATAAGAAAAAATTGCACAAGTTGAAAAATTATTGAGTTCAACTCTTTTTTTGGGATCTCATTGGCGAGACCCTTTAACATTGTTCTATAAATATGCAACATTAGTTTATAAGTGAGCAACATTAGTATATAAATATGTAACATATAATATTGGTATATAGCTGTGTAATATAGTATATTGAAGAGTCTCACCAATAAAATTTCAAAAAAAAAAAAAAATAGCACTGTAAAAGACTCGCTCAATAATTTTTCTGAGAAAGGAGC
Organism: Ochetophila trinervis; assembly: GCA_003254975.1. Taxonomy (NCBI): domain Eukaryota; kingdom Viridiplantae; phylum Streptophyta; class Magnoliopsida; order Rosales; family Rhamnaceae; genus Ochetophila; species Ochetophila trinervis. The sequence continues at coordinate 30,198 of QANX01006677.1, forward strand.
TATGCTTTGCCTTCAAAGCTAGTAACCCACAAATCCAATTTGTTATGCAAACTTTGTATGTAGCTTTTAAGATCCCCACATTTAAACAATTTTTTTTTTGTTTTGGTGAATATTTAAACAATTTTGTTGTGCAAGCCTCCTATATGCCTTTNATGTGCCAACCTGTGGTAATTAAACTAATCGATTTGATTTAACAGAGGAACTTGCCATTAGACTGGTGTTGATAAAATCAAATATAAAAACAAAGCAACTGATATCAATGGGCTTTGATTTGTTATGCTTAGGCATGTTTTGAAGCTAACTGGCAAATCTATTCTTGTTTTTGGAACATTATCTACTTTAGTTAAGTAGTCTTGGTTTATAGTATCGCTCTTTGCGGGCTTTGACTTTCTTTTGAGTTCAAATGAAAGGAAGTTGCAAAGTATGAAAAGCAACACAACGAACATACAATTTACCAAAAACACAATGGACATATGGCTTTCCTTTATTTAACTAAATTAAGTAGAAGGACAAAAACAAATTTTCTCTCTCTTTTTTTTTTTTTTTTTTTCTTTTAATAATGTGAAAAGCCTGTTGCATTTTCAGGCAATTCATCAAGAAGTTCAAGGACCCAAAAAGAGAAAAATGAAAGAGTTCATCAGCAAGTTATGTGCTAGTTGCCAATATCCAAAAGTTTAATGGCTGTGATGTAACATTTTATTGATTTATTTTTATCTTCAGAGATGGTAAAGTCAATTGACTCAGATTTAGAGGGAAAAAAAATAAAAATAAAAAAAATATTTCATTTTCTGTAGCAGCTGGCAAGATAACAAGGAAAACACCATGAAGCTTACAGAAACACCATTTTTTCTTACACAGCTTTCTTAAACTTCTCAGAAAATGCATGGTTTTCCACAAATACTTTCCATTATTCTAAACAATCTGATTTCTTCCTGATGACCCATATGACTTTTTCGAAGCTATATATACATATATAATCGTCCATCAATATGCATACAACCATGGTTCTTGAACTGAAAAGTTAATATTCTGATTAACAATGGCGGAAAGTGCAGTGAAGTTTTTACTGGACAAGCTTGTACTACTCTTCGAAAATGATCTCCAACTCTTAACGGGGATCAAAGAAGAAGTTGTATTTATCAGAGGAGAATTGGAGCGGATCAGAGCTTTCCTGAGAGTTGCAGATTCACTGCAAGAGACAGACGGAGAACTCAAAACATGGGTTCAGCAAGTCAGAGACATTGCTCACGATACAGAGGACGCTCTCGATGAATACGCACTTCTTCAAGCTCATGATGATGATCACGGCCATGGATGGTACGGCTCTATCCACCGTTTATCTTGCTGCATCAAAAACACAAAAGCTCGTTACCGAATTGCTTACGATTTACAAACTATCAATTCGAGGATCGGAAAAATCTGTGAGACCCACAAAAGAATTCGTCAAAAAATCGATGATGCAAAACAACAAGATCTGGGTTCGAACGGTTTGGGTAAGAAGAAGAATTGGGAAGATTCTCAAGGGGAAGCTTTGCTTCTGGAGGAAACTGATTTGGTGGGTATAGAGGAACCGAAAGGGAAGCTCGTTGAGTGGCTTATCAATGGTGGGTCTGGAAGAGAAGTTGTCTCAGTGAGTGGAATGGGTGGATTGGGGAAGACCACCTTGGCAAAACAGGTCTATGATGCTGCAGAGGTAAAGAAACGTTTCAAAGTTTGTGCTTGGATTACAGTTTCTCAGTCTTTCAAAATGGGTGAGCTTCTTAAAGACTTGGTTGGGCAACTTTTGAGGTCTGTTAGAAGACCATTGCCCGAAGGGCTAAGCAGCATGAACACCTACCAGCTGAAGAAATTGATCAAAGACTTGCTGCAGAAAAGAAGGTACCTAATTGTTTTAGATGATGTGTGGCATTTGTATGAATGGGATTCTGTGAAATATGCATTGCCTAATAATAGTTATGGAAGCCGGATAATACTTACTACCCGGAATGCAGATTTAGCTTCTGTTCCCAGTTTGGAATCTGATGGGAATGTCTATTATCTGGAGCACTTGTCTCCATTGAAATCTTGGGAGCTTCTTTGCAGGAAGGCCTTTCAAGGGGACTCTTGCCCCCAACATTTGGTGGAAATTTGTGGACATATTTTGAGAAAGTGTGAGGGTTTGCCTCTTGCAATTGTGGCAATTGGCGGTGTTTTGGCTATGAAAGACAGACGCAGGATTGATGAGTGGGAAATGATTGGATATAGCCTTGGGACTGAAATGGAAGGAAATGACAAACTCAAAGGCTTGAAAAAGGTACTTTCCCTTAGTTTCAATGACTTGCCTTATTACCTTAAGTCTTGCTTTTTGTACCTCAGCATCTTCCCGGAAGATCATCTTATTGAGCATACGAGAATTATTCGACTATGGATAGCAGAGGGATTTGTTGAACCAAAAGAAGGCAAAACACTAGAAGATGTTGCAGAAGAGTATTTCAATGAACTTCTTAACAGAAGTATGCTGCAAGTTGCTGTAACAATGAAGGATGGAAGGATAAAGAAATTCCGTATCCATGACCTTTTTCGGGAGATTATAATTTCAAAGTCCAGAGATCAGAACTTCGCAACAATAGTGAAGGAAAAGATTTTATCATGGCCGGATAAAGTTCGACGGCTATCCATTCATAACACACTGGAAAATGTGCAGCAGGACAGGTCTGTTTCTCAACTTCGTTCTCTGTTTATGTTTGGGGTTATTGAAAAGCCATCAATACATACATTGTTTCCCAGAGGACTTAGGCTGCTTAGTGTGTTAGATTTGGGAAATTCACTTCTTAATATGTTCCCAGTTGAAGTTGTCAACCTCTTCTTTTTGAAGTATTTGAGCTTGAGGAATACCAAGGTGAAAATAGTTCCAAAATTTATAGGGAAGCTTCTGAACCTGGAGACTTTAGATCTTAAGCATTGTCATGTCAGTGAACTCCCATTGGAGATCCTGAAGCTCCAAAGGCTTCGCCATCTCTTGGTATATCGTTATGAGTTTACATCTTATGATCAATTTCACTCAAAATATGGCTTTAAGTTTCAGGGAAAAATAGGCTCTTTGAGATTCCTACAAAAGCTATGTTTCATTGAGGTAGACCAAGAGAATATAATAGAGCTGGGGAAACTGAATCAATTGAGAAGGTTGGGAATCATAAAGCTGAGGAAACAAGATGGGAAGGCTCTATGCTATTGCATTGAAAATCTTACCAAACTTTGTGCCTTGTCCATAACTTCAATTGAAGAGGATGAGATCCTTGATCTGCAGCACTTATCCTCTCCTCCCCTACTGCTTCAAAGGCTGTATTTAAGAGGAAAGTTAGAGAGACTACCCCATTGGATACCATCCCTCCATAGCCTAGTAATACTGTATTTGAAATGGAGTAGGTTAAAGGATGATCCAATTGTATTCCTTCAGAATTTGCCCAATCTAGTTCATCTTGAATTATGTCAGGTGTATGAAGGAGACACATTATGTTTTGCAACTGGAGGGTTTAAGAAGCTTAAATATTTAGGCTTTGACGATTTTAACAAACTTCGACGTGTAGATATTGAGGTTGGAGCAATGCCTTGTGTAGAAAAGCTAAGCATCCAGCGTTGCAAATTGTTGGAGAAAGTTCCATCTGGTATTGAACACCTTTCCAGACTAAGGGTTCTTGAATTTTTCGATATGCCTGAAAAGCTGATGAAAACACTGTGTCCGGATTCACAAGGAACAGACTATTGGAAAATTTCACATATCCCAGATGTTTATTCTACCTACTGGAGAGAGGGAGCTTGGGAGGCCTACTCTTTGGAGAGCTTTTGTGACAGAAACAGGAATCCTTGGATAAAATTCTCTGCAAAATAGATCTGTATATTTCTTGATGTTCACTATGTATTATTTTGTATATAGTTTTAAATGCTTATTTCAGTTACAAATCATTGTTAATACTCTAAGCATCCTTGTAAATAGGTACTTTGTATATTTGGCAAAATTTACACATTGATGTGCATGCTTTGGTCTGTCATGTACAAAGCTAGTTGCTTCTAATTTGGTTGTAACCTTTGGGGTCTGAATTTCTGTCTGAATATACAGTAATTGTTTTTTGGCTCCAGGCTCTTTGTGGTTTGAGTAACTATTATTTCCTGTCTTTGCTCATGCTTGAACCCTTTTTCCTTCCCCCCCACCCTTATGGTTCTTCTATAAATTGTTCACCTAAAATCTTAATTGCTGAACTAGCAGGTTGAGATTATTACATTAACGTTGACACTTAAACTTCTATATTCTTATTTATTTGTGTTTCTTTCTAAATTGCACAAAACTACTCCAGAATTCAAGTTCCTGTGCTTAAAAGAAAAAGAATAAAAAATCTGTAGTATTTTGAAACTAAGAACATGAACTAAGGGAGGAGACAGAAAGTCAGCATTAATTTTGTAATGTGTATTGATATAAGAGATGGATTTTGTCTATTTCTTTTTCTTTTTTCTTTAAGAAAGAATAATTAGCTATAACTTACATGATGAAGTTCTGAACAATTCTCTGAGCCATCTTTCTCTTGGTGTCAATTTTCTAATGAGACAAATAGATGGCTATAACAAAGAAATCTTGTAATTAAAATACATTACTTTGAAAATGAACTAAAGTTGGATCTCACTTCTGCTACAAACCAATTGGAACGGCATGATTTTGGCTTCTTTTTTTTTTTCATTTTTTGGGACCACATATTCAGTTGTGGAAGATTGATGGTTAATTTACTGATTTTTGGAGAGAGTGTAGATCACGAAAGGAATCTTAATTGCGGCTTTTGACATCAAATTCAACAATTTTGTCTTTAGCTTTGCCCAAATTTTGGATCAACTGGAAAAAAAGAATGATACCAAGATACTTTGAATAAAACAAAAAATTCTCAACCCAAAAATTCCACCAAATCTAAAATGTAACATCATTCTTGGAAATGGTTATGAAGTTTGATGCAATTAATATATAAGAATCAGCTTGATTACAAAATCCTGCAATGTCCTATAAAAAGCTGCAGAATATATATATATATTTTCTTATCTTGTTTAATTTATATTAAATATGGTGATCTAACAGTGACCAAATCAAGCTGACTTTTGTAAAATACTTTTAATTCTTGGAAAGGATAACTATAACTAATTTAAAATTATTCATGTCACTATAGCCTTACTTACCACAGACATTCATTTTCATGAAACATTCATGGACATATAGATCTCCAATATATATATATATACATATATTTATACGAAAACGCTATAATATTATATATAACAATATGGATGTTCTGATCTATCCATATGCTTGCACTACAAGAAATGAAGAAATATCCAGCATTTTCTTTAGCCCACTGAAAAAAACCAGTCAATAATGCCCACAAAAAGGACTTGTGGTTACAACTTTATTTCAAGTAATTTTCCATGACATTCTGACTGGACACGCAAGTAAGTTATAGTCTTCTAGGTTGAAAACCAAGCCTCAGAAAACATGAAGCACTAAAAGAAACAACTTCAGGAATATACAAAAGCACTTAATGGTGGCAGGGCATATGCTGGTTATATATCAAAATAACCCTTTAAAAAAGAAAAAAAATGGAAAAGAAGAAGGAAAGGTTGACAGAATTGGTATGGATTATGAAATATCCTGGAAGGGTTACACTTTTTTTCTTCAAACATTTGGCATGTTGTCATTTTTTTTAGTAACATTTGGTCCATAATGAGTAAAACTCCAAATAAAATGGTTTCACTATCTCCAAGTTTAGCCAATGTGGAAATTTGTTTGCACATATTTTTAATCACTTCCCAATTAATTTAATTAATGTAATACCTCACTGCTTACTACTTGATTAATAGTGGAGTCATTTTTACTTGGATATAAGATCAACTTCTTCTGATGTCCTAGTTTGCCTAGTCACCTATATGCTGGCTGGATTATCTACTATTCAGAATATCAGTCACAGAATAATAAAGTAAAGAAAACCACAGAGGTAATTCTCCAAAAATGCAAAAAGGAACTAACCAAGAAACCCACCTTAGCATTGAACTCAGACTGCTTTTTTGTTTGTTTGTTACTTGCAGAAAGTCAGACAAGTTACATTTTAGAAGCTTTATACTCTACACTATTTGATTGTTGAGAATGTAATTCTATTCAATTTGGCTTCTCTAAACCAAGGTAGCTACTTAGAAATTTCCCCTTTGTGTCAGTCCTCTTTTCTTTGTTATAAACAATACAAAATTTGAGTCGCTGACGTTGTTACTGAACCAGATATACAAAACTAGCCCTTCTGTATGAATACTGTATTGCTATAAAACTGAAGTCTGGCTAAAGAAAAGAGAAAGAGAAAAATGGCTGAGAGTTCAGTAAACTTTCTTATAGAGAAGCTTTCAAGCCTCATAGACAATGAGGTGATCATCAACCTTTTCAGAGGGGTTAGAGAACAAGTGGTGTATCTGAGGCCAGAATATGAGCGGATGAGAGCCTTCTTGAGGATTGCTGATGCATTGCAGGATGGTGATGAAGAGCTCAGCGTTTGGGTTAGGCAAGTGAGAGACATTGCACATGATACCGAAGACATACTCGATGAGTTCTCACTTCTTCAGCACCATGATCATGTACACGGTTTCTACGGTTCTATCTGCAAACTTGCTTGCTGTGTCAAGAATGCAAAAGCAAGTTACCGGATTGCTTCCGAGTTAAAAGGCATCAATTCAAGGATGAAAACAATCATCCAAGTCTATAAACAGCTCCATCACAAGTTTGTCAAAGCAGAAGAAGGTTCAGATTCCAATACATGGCACGATTGTCGCTGCGATGCACTTCTTTTGGACAAATCGGACCTGGTAGGCATCGACAAGCCGAAGAAGATAGTAGTTGAGTGGCTGATCAAGGGTGGTTCTGGCAGGGAAGTTGTCTCTCTGGCCGGAATGGGTGGTATGGGGAAGACAACACTGGCAAAGCAAGTTTATGATGCAGCAGCAGTGAAGAAGCATTTCAAGATACGTGTGTGGATCACAGTCTCTCAATCATCCAGAATACAAGATCTTCTCAAAGACATGGTTCAGCAAGTCTTCAGGGCAACAAGGAGGAGAGTCCCACAAGCAGTTGAGGGCATGAACAATAATCAGCTGAAGAGTACAATCAAGGAATTGCTGCAGAAAAGCAGGTATCTGATAGTTTTGGATGATGTCTGGCACTTGGATAAATGGCATGCTGTGAAATATGCACTTCCCAACAACAGCTTCCGCAGCAGGGTTGTGCTCACTACTCGAAACACCGATGTAGCCTCCACCGCTGAAATTGAATCGCAAGGCAAGATCCATGATATGGAGCCTTTACCTCTGGCTGAGTCATGGGAACTGTTCTGCAGAAAAACATTCAAAGGAGATGCATGCCCTCCTCATCTGGAGGAGATTTGCAGGAACATTTTGAGAAAATGTGAGGGGCTCCCCCTTGCAATTGTGGCAATAAGTGGTGTTTTAGCTTCGAAAAGCAAATGGAGGATCGACGAGTGGGATATGGTTGGCCGTAGCTTAGGGGCTGAGATTGAAGGCAACGACAAACTCAAGTACCTTAAGAAGGTTCTCTCTTTGAGTTTCAATGACTTGCCTTATTATCTCAAATCCTGTTTCTTGTACCTGAGCATCTTCCCTGAGGATCACTTCATCGAGCATATGAGACTAATCCGGTTGTGGGTTGCAGAGGGATTCATTGAAGCAAAAGAAGGTAAAACATTGGAAGAGGTTGCAGAGGACTATCTCAATGAACTCATGAACAGAAGCCTGATGCAAGTGGCAACAACTACACCTGATGGAAGGGTCAAAACGTTTCGAATCCATGACCTTCTCCGGGAGATAATCATCTCAAAATCAAGAGATCAGAACTTTACAACAATACTGAAAGAGCAAAACATGCAGTGGCCTGACCGAGTTCGACGCCTGTCAGTACACAACTCATTGGAGAATCTGCTTCCAAACAGGTCAGTTTCCCATCTACGTTCTCTATTCATGTTTGGGATGGTGGAAAAACCACCCATGAATAATTTTTTCCCTGGTGGATTTCGTCTGCTCAATGTGTTAGATTTGAGAGATTCTCCTTTAAAGAAATTCCCAGTTGAAGTTGTTAACTTGTACTATTTGCGGTATCTTAGCTTGAAGGGCACCAAAGTGAAAATGATTCCAAGATACATTGGGAAGCTTCAGAACTTGGAAACTCTAGATCTTAAGCATTCCCAAGTTACTGAACTTCCAATTGAGATATTGAAGCTCCAAAAGCTTCGCCATCTCCTTCTATATCGTAACAAATATGTATCTTATGAACATTTCCATGCCAAATCTGGTTTCCGAATCATACAAAATATAGGACTTTTTCGATCCTTACAAAAGCTTTGCTTCATAGAAGCAAATCAAGATGGTAGTGAGTATATGATGAGGGAGCTGGGGAAGCTAACTCAACTGAGGAGGTTAGGCATTGTTAAGCTGAGAAGAGAAAATGGAAAAGCTCTATGTTTATCCATTGAGAAGATGACCAGTCTTCATGCCTTGTCTATATCTTCGGAAGAAGAGGACGAGATCATTGATCTGCAACACCTTTCTGCTCCTCCTGTCTTGCTTCAAAGGCTGTATTTGAGAGGACGTTTGGAGACGCTACCTCACTGGATTCCTTCCCTCCATAGCCTTGTCAGATTGTCTCTGAAATGGAGTAGGCTGAAGGATGATCCACTTGCAGACCTTCAAGACATTCCCAATCTTGTCCAGCTTACACTATGTCAGGTCTACAGTGGAGAGAAACTGTCTTTCGGGGCTGGTGGGTTTAAAAAGCTTAAGATTTTAGGCCTTGATGAGTTTGATGAGCTCAGAAGTATTGAAGTGGAGGCAGGGGCTATGGCTTGTCTTGAAGAGCTAAGCATCAGCCGCTGTCGGTTTCTGGAGAAGGTACCGTCCGGGATTGAGCATCTAACCAAGTTGAAAATGCTCGAGTTTTTCGATATGCCTGTGGAACTTATCAGCACCATTCTTCCAGATGAAAAATATAATGACTGTTGGAAAGTGTCTCACATTCCAGAAGTTTATTCAACCTACTGGAGAGAAGGAGGATGGGAGGTTTACCCTTTGGAGAGTTTGGCTGATGGTGAGAATTGTCCCCTGCCTAAAGATTTTATAAACAGCCGTACACTCCAAACTCGTTGGAAGTAAGATTTTTCTGCAAGCTGCTGGGAGTTCTCTGTGGATCATAATGTTGTATAAAATGTACATAGATGTATATACTGTATATACTTAAAAGAAGCAAGTTTGTGGTACAATGTATGTGTATGAACTAGTCTGCATAAGAAAAGAAGTTAGTTTGTGGTACAATCTTGTATGGAACTATTTTGAATCTCTAGTACAATGTATATTATGGACTGCTAGAAAGACATGCATTACTTTTTTGAAAGAGCTAGCTTTTGTTAATTCAGCATTTTGTTGAATGTTTTGTTTTCTTTTTTTCCATTTTTTGTTTTTGCTTTTGTTTTCTGTATGTGGGAAAGAAGTGCATTTTTTATGGACAAGTTTGGAGAAAGAATTTGATTTTCAGTTCAAGTTGGGGATCAGACCTAATTGGATCATAGAGTTTCACTTTAAGTATGTTAGTGAATTTGATATAGTTGAGGATGCAAATTCTACTTCGTTTGCATATTTAATGTTTAATTTAGTTTAATTGAAAACTAAATATATGCAAACGAACTAAAATTTTCATCCTCAACTATATCAAATTTTTTAACATACTTAAAGTGAAACTCTATGATCCAATTAGGTCTGATCCCCAACTTGACCTGAAAATCAAATTCTTTCTCCAAACTTGTCCATAAAAAATGCACTTATTTCCCACATACAGAAAACAAAAACAAAAACAAAAAATGGAAAAAAAGAAAACAAAACATTCAACAAAATGCTGAATCAACAAAAGCTAGCTCTTTCAAAAAAGTAATGCATGTCTTTTTAATGCAATCTTTGTAATTGAAAAAAAAAGAAAAGAAAAGAAAAGAAAAAAAAAAGAGTTTGTTCTGTGACTTGTTGTATAGAACTAGTTTGTAGCTTATTGTAACAGTGTGCAAATGAACTGCTAAAATTTTAATATTTACTGCATAACTTCTTGTCTAGCTAGCCTTTGTTTTTGTTTTTTTTGCTAGAAAGATTGTAACTTTTAGGTAATGAAGTGTGGTGACGTGGCTTAAACAGCCACGTAATCTGAGTAGATAACTTAGGGCCCACGTGACCTAGTGGGAAAAAAAAAAAACCAATGCCTTCAACGGCTGATTTTATCCGGATGGATGGAGACAGTTTCCCCATTGGATACCTTACCTTTCAAACCTTAGCAGATTAGGCTTGAAATGGAGTCGTTTACAGGTTGATCCTTTTGATTCTCTTCAAGCTTTGCCAAATTTAGTTCATATTCAGCTTGTTCAAGCTTATGATGGAGATTTTAAAATGCTCAAGATTTTAATTATTACTGGGGAAATTTTGACAGATTGAAAAGGATTAAAATTGTAGAGATGGCAATTTGCCCCATCCCCGCCCGTTGCCATTACTAGAAAATTGAGAGAGGGACAATGTCTTCTCTTGAGACTAATGTTTAGAGACTGCATATTGTTGGAGGTAGTGCCATCAGGGAGTGAATGCCTAAGCAACCTCAAAGATATTGACTCCATCATCGGAATGTCTAACGCCTCGTTAGACAATGCCTTCTCTTCGGAAACTCATTCAAGTTTCTCATGAAGTTATTCCAAAGAACTGATTTAGTGCACATCTCAACAATTTTTATTGGAATGGATGGACAATTTCTCCAAGTGATAAAACTTTTGGTATGTATATATGTGTGTGTGTGTGTTCTTTCACCATTTTGTAATCAGACAGAACATGTATTTTCAGTTCCTTCCATAATCTTTAGGTTAAATATTATGACATTCTCTGTACTGTTATCGTTTTTGGGCAAATGTGAACTGACCCTGTTTTCCGTAATTCCTCTCTACTTCATAGAACAAAGTGAGCTTTCATTTTTATTTTGTTCAAACCAACTTTAGTGTAAAAATAAGTACAATTTTCTCAACAATGAGCCTTTACTATTTAAAATTTGTAAAAATAACGTGACTAAGACAAAACTGATCACATGTTCCAAAACGAGGAGTTAAGGTGACTTAACCCTAACCTTGCCTTCCTCCACTTGTAAAAATGGCAAATGTTTGCTACATACAAATTTACAAACAAACAAAAAAATAGAACTGGCGAAGGAATACACAGTTTTTATGGTATGTGATCTCCCAAATATGTAAACACCCTTTTCTTAAAAATTCGAGCCAAATTAACAACTTCAGAGTACCTGATCATCATTCTCTCCATGACATTACAAGAATTTCCACTCCTCCGATCCTTTCGAGATAACCTGTTTGCAATGTCAATGGTTAGAGTGGCCATATCTCTACTTTCTGTTAACAGTTGCAATGCCGTTGCAGAATATGCAGGGCTGGAGATAAGTCTGTTCAGAAGTATCAAAGCCTCCCTTATTAGCAAGGTCCTACAAAATAATGTCCATATTAAGTACCTCATACAAGAAAAGGTACACATATAATACAGATAATAAATACATACAAATATAAATGTAGCACTGGAAGGGGGAAAAAACTCAATTTGAATTTTCTATGTAAGATTATAACAGTGTAATGGCATGGGAAGCGTACAACAATACTTGTTCGCAATCGAAAAAACAAGAGAGATTACAATTTTACTCTGACTGAACATACCAGTGGAGGAAAATATCAATATCAAACAGAGCAAACAAAAAGTAATCTAAAGAATAAAAGGGTTGCAATTAAAGGGGAAGTAAAATCAGATGTGAATCTCTGAAAATAACTAAAAATTTTCTTCCTATGAGTAACAGACTGGATAAGTCCAATTAATTGACACACTGAATCTGAGTAACAGTTTACCTTTCATTTAAAACTTCTGGTGAATTAGGAAGTTCTGCTGCTTTTATGTCCTTCTCTTTGTTTTTCGGGCCTTCTTCCATGTCCACCTCTTCATTTTTTGGGCCTTCTTCCATGTCCATTTCTTTTTCTTTTGCATCTTCTTCCATGTCCATCTCTTTTTCTTTTGGGCCTTCTTCCATATCCATCTCAGATACCAATACTTGCAAAATGAGCATTAGAAAATTTGCATCTTTAGATAGCTTGTGGTACACAAGAATTTCAAAACCAGATTTTCCAGACGAGGCCAAGAAAGCTAGCAAAACAATAGCGTTCCTTCGAAGTTTCAATGCCTGAAAAGAGAATGTTTCAAAATAAATAGTACTTCAGTGTAACAGTATGAAACTTCAAAACAGGATGCCCACCTCTAAACCATTTCCATGGCATGCTACACAGTCTGCCAAGCCCTGAAGGATGACAGAAAATTTCTGTGAGGCTGAAGCGTTTTTCTTGTTATCCTCCAGAGAAGCAGTATACTCTCCCTCTGTACAACCAGAGCAGAATGTGACCAGTAGGTTTGGACCTTCAAATTAGCAAAAATGATAAGCTGTTATTCTTGGTGTACATATGACAGAACATTCAAGTCCACATCAAACTTTTTTAACTATAGAAGTATTGTTTTAAAAATGGACCAATAACTCAATAGTAAGATTTTCAAGTTCAGTTCTGATGAGAGAAAACAAGTCACAGGTCACATGAGCGAAGCCATCAATAATAAGTTAAAAGTAACCAACTCATTAAACATATGAAACTGACCAATTCTTCCAAAGCCATATAAAAAAAGCATACGCCGTCCAGGCATATAACGAACATAGATTGTAGATCAAGAAGCCAGAGCACTGCTTATGAAAGTATGTAAAACAATCTTCCGCTAACTATATTGTACAGAAAGAAATCCATTTTTACAAAATTTGAACCTAAGATTAGATGGTACACCGTTATAACATCACAGAGGAGCATAAAGTTCCTTTTTCTCAGCATAATACAAAGTAAACAAATTAGCAGAAGCAGAAAATTCTAATGAAAGATAGAGAATAGGGTAAAAGAAAAAAAAAAAATCGATTAAGCAAAATCATTCGAACTTACAGTTTAGTAGCAGATACAGAAGATGCATAGCATGCTTCTGCACGTGCAAGCCAGCTTCCTTTTTAAGTAATTGTGAGACACATTCAAAAACCAGGGTATGGCCAAACCTGTCCAGAGAAAAATGTTATTCAGACTTAAGAGCATCACCTATTAAAGTAAACATTCAACAAAAAAACTGTGCCAGTACTTACTTTTCCCTCTCCATATAAGCATTACTTTCCATTAGAATCACATTCATAATAGAGACAGCCTCAAGTCTCACAAATTCTTCCGTATTTGTCATGGCAATTTGAAGCACCTTTTCAAGGAGACACACCCAGTCTACATGAGAATCTGAAATTTTAATGCGAGAATTCCCCTGTCCCTTCTTGTATAAAGATTCAGCATCAGGGAAAGTAGTTAGGAGTCGATCATAGCCAGCACAAGACGTCTCCTCCCTGCCCACAAGCAGGTCTCCCTTTTCTGCACTTTCAGATTCATGAGGATTTGGACTGTTAACCCCCGAACAAGGTCTCTCAACCATGACATTTTCCCTGAGTAGATTGCACTGGAAACATCAAATCAAAGTTCATAAGCATACAACCATGCAAGCAGATTAGATGCATAGTATTCATATGAATGCTTATTTTGATGGTCAGAATACACTACTGCTTTTTTACTAAATATTTTCCCCCTTTCTAAAAATTGACGATGGATTGTATCTGTTAATTATTTCAGCTTTAAGTTGTGAAGAAGGAGAAAATGTGAATTTAAAATAAAGAAGAAAACTCAGCAATATTTGTCTTCGAGTTCCTAGACTGAAAATTATGAGAAAGGGGGAAAAGGTCTGAGGAAGAAGAAAACTTGGCACTCATTAGACTTCAAATTCATAAACTCAAATCAACTTCTGGTAATACATGTATATTTCAGTAATGAGTCATTTTACTGTCTTTTCAAAACCTCATTATAATCCTAATCTTTTCTTTCTCACATGAACCTTATATGAGTGTATTTCATATGAAATGAAAATGTTCACTATTATGTCAAATATATGACTAGAAATAGCTATACCTTCTTCCAGATTTCCTTTCAAAACTTAACAGATACTTCAAAAACAGATGCAGTATACGTAGACAACGATGAACAATAACAACCTGCATAGAAAACAAACCAATCAGCAAAGAAATAAAGATAGTATCATCCTCATTTCAGACTAAGAAATAAAGATTATCAATTCTCCAACTCACATTTGCAAGATTACAAAGATCAAGCAATGGTTCAAACAAAGCCTCCAGCTGTACCATTCCATTATTGATCTGCAATAAGAACAAATGACATATGAAACACTGAATAAAATACTCACATGCATCAATGAAAAAGAAAAAAACCAGCAAACATATCCATATCACTGGCAATTTTAGTCCTATTCTTTTTTATTTTTCTTTGAAATAAATTACTTGAGGTATAGACAAGCCTGTGTGTAACCAAGACGCTAAAGTTTAAGTCAAAATGAAAAAGTTATTAAATGGTTGGCTTTATCTCTTTGCTTATGTACAGATTGGATGCGCATACAGTAGAACAAGACAAGTAATCATATCACTTATAATACCTTCATCAACACAGAATAAAGATGAGACACTTTAGCTGCCTCTAAAGCACGCCTAGATGCATATCCAGAGGTTTTATCTGCTTGAGATTCCGTTCTTAATTTGGAAGGAAAATCCATACCAATGAAGCCAAAGAGGTCATGAAAATCTGGTTCACAAGAAACAAGTAGATTGGAAATCAAATTTCTTCCCATTGTTTGGTCATTTGGAGAACCCCAAATGGCTAACAACTTCTTGGAGAGATCATGGCAGGAAGGTAGATCATTGTTTACGATTACTTGGGCACAAACACCAGCTTCGTTCGTTTGAATTCCTGTGCCTTTACAGGTCAACGTGGCTATCAAGTCATGGCAAAGACAAATAAAATCGAGCTCAGGCAAGTGATTAAAAAAGAAAAATAAGACAAATAAAAAGCATGAAGTCACTAACTCCTCACCAATATCAACTTGACAGCCATCCTTACTACTCAAAGATACATCATCTCGAAAATGTCGAGAAACACCAAGACGGTCCAGAGTAAGGGCTCCACTCTCCCTGCCACAGCGTCACAGTCAGTTGCAATTTTTTTGTTTCTTACATTTTTTTTTATTTTTTTTTTCCCTGTGAGGAATCAAATTAAGTGTATCTTCTATCTATCTTTATTTTGGAAAGTGTTTTTAACATGCTGCATAGACACTTGCAATTTATCTAATCTAATCATGGATCAGAGAGAGAAGGCCTACCAGGTTATAAGGTCCAATACTCAGGTCCAGAAATGATAAGGTAACTAGTTATCATCATGATATATATATATATAGCAGTAACTTTTGGCATATTATAAAGGAAAAGTAACTAGTTTAGTTATCCAAAATATAAGGGCTAAGGGACAGTTATTTTAAGCTCACAAATTTGTACTCTTTGGATGGCAAAGAACGACATCTTTTTTGGCATTCTTGAGATGAACATTATCATGCGGTTCCTCTTTCTTGTCTCTCTCCTTTCTTAGTTTAGAGCACTCGTGTTCCTGAAAGCAAAGTAACTCATTGCTTAGATACAAGTCCCATTGATGAAATAAACATATGACAATAATACAGATAAATTTTGTTTATTATGAAAATACCGATGGCAATAATATAGATTAATGACTCATGTTGAAACAATAGCATTGACCAAAATAAAATCGATCCATTGCAAAAAAAACCAGATATTCTCAAATGAAATAATTAACGTTGTTCTATAAACACTAACATGAGAGTTCTCGAAGCAACCCATAGTAAAAAAAAAAAGCATTGTGCAAGTGGACACATGAAGACAGAATTATTGTTCCATTCACAAAGATGAAATTTTTTCACACAATCTAACAGACAGTATGAAAAACCAAAATGGAAGTAAAGCAATTGCATAAAATAAAAATAAAAAACATACATGAAGAACGGCAATGATAAAGCAACAATGCAGTATAAGAAAGAGTAGGTAATAAAATACCCCATGAAAGAAAAATTTAAATGGGAAGCCCATGTAAGCGTTTAGAAAATTAATCCCCCTATCAGAGTAAACTACAGTCTAAATGCAACTACTATATTATTTGGTAAAAAATGTAAAACGGAAATAGATAAAGATATCTTAATACAAAAGAAAAAAAGAGCCAAAAATCTTCCAAATGAAGCAGAATAACGATAAAGAATGCAATGCCAAAAAAAATACCAATTCTGATAGATGCTTCGAGACACGTCCCAGCTCCCTCTGCAACAACAATTTGATCGCACTTAGAATTAAAGCTTCATTCCTATACTCTTCAATCTCAAAATTGACCCAACAGCTCAGAAATTTAATCGGAATAGTTAAAAACACGAAAAAGCACTCGACTTTTCTAATTATTTCTTGAAACAAACCAAAAAAAAAAATAAGGAAAAGAAAAACACCAATATTTTTTTGGTTCCACATAAACTGGAAAAAAGTCCAAAAATCCATAAAAGATTAAAAAAAAAAATCTCAAATTCAGCCAGAAAAGGAAAGAACTTCCAGCTTCAGCATAACGGAAAGATATACATCTACGATTACAATACGATCCTAACCTTCAAGCGTTCGATTTCGAGTTCTTTGTCAATCTCGGAGCGAAGAACAGTGGGAGCAGAAGCAAGAGATGGAGCGCAATTAGCAATGCCGTTGGAAGAGCGAGGCAAAGGGTCTCCGAAACCAGCGATTCTTTGAGAGAGTTCCCGAGGGGGAGAGTAGCTGAGGGGATGATGATAATGAGAAGAAGAAGAAGAAGAAGAAGAAGCAACGGCCAAAGAGGAGTTTTTGGAAGAAGTGAAGGTGGTGGAAGAGAGAGGAGGGAGAAGAAGAAGGGGTTGTTGCTGAGAAGGGTTTGGAAAAGCAGCGGTGGAAGATGAAGATTTTACGAGCTCTTCAACTTCGATGACTTGGTCCCAAAAATCTTTGTCCCATTCTTCAAATTCCTCTTCTTTCGCCATTCTAAACAAAGATTCGGTTCTTTTCCTTCTGCTTCTCCAGAAAACTGCCTTTTTGAGCCGGAGACAGACACCAGAGTTTCGTATGCTTGCTTTTCTCCTCCCTGAATTTTATCAAAATTGCATAATCCTCCCCTTTTCTGGGGGCTCAATGGCCAAAAAAAAAAATTTACCACTCATTTCATTATTCAGTTATTTAATTTTTCAATAAATTATATTTAATTTGGTCTATAATTTTTCTCTATTTTAAAAATCTAAATTTTTTTATAATTTTAATAAATAATAAAATTTAGCTCTCCATATATAATTTTTAAACATATTTATAATATATTTATAAATATATTAATTATAATTTTATATTTTAAATTTTTTAATACTATTTTGGTATAGAATAGATAAAAAAAATAAAAAAATATGAATAATAATTATTTATAAAAAATACAAGATAAAGAATTATTATTAAACAACTCTATTACAATTTGACCAAAAAAAATTTACTCTTTTTTTTTAAAAAAAATTAACATATATTTTTTTTAAATACAAAGCACTATTAAAGAATTTTTTAATCAAATTTTATTCAAAATTTAATAGTTAATCGTATTTGTTAATTTTCAAATTCAACATGTTTATGATATCTCATCAAAAAATATTTTTTATTTTATTTTTTGAAAAACAATAATTTGTTTTATGATATGGAAAAATGTATTTGTTATTTTTTTTTTTTTTTCAGATTGAAAAGGGGAGAAGCTTATTAGATTGAGTTTTGAACTTTTAATTGGTAAATATATTTATAATAATTTTACTGCTAGGCCAATATGAAGAGTACAATTCAAATGTACTTGTTACATAAATTTTTATCATGGTTCACTATATGTTAAATTTATACGGTTCTACCATTTATTTCACTAAAAAATAACTTATCCCATTTTTTATACTTTTCTTTTGTTAAGAGTTCCATTTTATAAATAAATAAATAAAATTAATATTTTGGGGTGGGTGTAGTATAATTTGGACAATTTTTCTGTAAAAATCTAAATTAAACTGTAATTAACAGTTTAGTTTAGTAACAGGCTAAACTAAACCGTAAGAACTACAAAAACTAAACAAAACAATTCATGAACGATTTAGTTTGATTAGGTTGAACGGTTTAAAATTCAACCTATTTGTTATTGTTGCAGGTTTATATCATATTTTTCATTATATTTCCATTTATATCATAAATTATAAATAAACTAAAAGTTAAATAAATGAAACATCAATTCAATTATTTATCTAAATATTATAGTCTAAACTCTAATTAAAATATAAATCAATAATATATAATTTAATTTTACAGTTCAAATTTAATTTAATAATACAGTCCAAACTAATTTAATATTACAATATTAAATTCAACTTAAAAATATTATAATTCAAAATCTAAATTAAAAGTATTATCATCATAATTAAAAATTACATAATACATTTTAAACATAAAAAATATATATTATTAATAATAAAATATATTAAAAATATATTATATATTAATACACAATTTAAGTTAATACTGTTTGAAAATCACTCAATCCGCTAGTTATAATTTTTTTACATAATAAACTGTTTATTTTTACAAATTACAACAAATCAAACCAAAATTAATAATTTAATTCGATTTAAACAGTTAGTCTGGCTTTGTCATCCTAAATTATAAATATATATATATATATATGCATATTTCATAAAATCTCTTTCGTAAATCGTGTATTGTCGCTAGTTTTACAGCTGACAAACTTATGAATACAATTATAAAGTCTCTTCCTTGACGCCAAGAAGATGGGTAATAAATTAGGCAGATGATGCGTGAATAAGACCAGACAACCAAACAGGGCTTTCCTCAGTGGACAACAAAGATGCGGTTTTTTCGTAAGGTTTAGCTCTTTGTCTGTCTCTGCGTCATTAAGTTTTTACAGATGGTGCTTAGCATTCTTTAAACCATTTGCAAATTATGGGTTTCGTTCCTCTTTGTCTCTGGGCTTTTCTTTAATAATTATAATAATAATAATACTGCATATATTTATTTATTTTTCATGGATTCTCTCCCAACCGTCCTTTTCTTCTCCTTCACAGCTTTTTAATTTTTTTTTCGTTTTTTATTTTTCTGCCACTGACTCCCAAGTGTAATTACTACGCTACAAAACGCAGGGAATCCCAAAACAGACAAAACCCATTACGCCAAGCAAACCCATTTTACTTGGCCTTATCAGTTATCATCTCCCCTACCTTTATCTCTCCTCCTTTAGAGAGAAAGTTGTAGAGAGAGAAAACAGATTTGTGGTCCTGATACAACCTTGAATCGGAGTACCCTTTTGCGAATGAAAGGAAAGGGTGAATTTTGTAGATTTTTGATTGCAGTATATATATAGAAAGTATAGATAGAGAGTTAGTGGGACGATTGGAGCCAAGATCATATCACCCTTTTGGGAGAAAAAGTTTAGATTTTTGACTTTTACTTGGGGGATAAATATGGTGGGTATTTTCTCTAGGTTTTCTGTCAGCAGAGCTGGTCATAGGCGCAGCCAGAGTGCGATTGTAAGAAATCTCTCAGTTGTAATTGTTTTTTACATTAAAGTTTCAATCTTTCAGCTTGTTGAGATGTGTTTGTGTTATTGATAATGTTTTGTATGGTTGATTTTTCTTTGATTGGGTCTATGAGTATTTAGAGGTATTTATTTGATTGCCTTCTTTGGACTTGGGTTGACTTTTTAGCTGTGCTGTGGAATTGGTCGATTGGGGTTTGATCTAGTCTATATTGCAGAAGTTTTCTCAAGATCTGATTTTTGGTTGGTTTTTGGATATTATTATCTTGTTTGTTTTATTTTCCAATACTATATTACTTTCTTCTGAATGGATTTGACCATTGAATGCTGGTTTTGGATTAACAGATCGTTTTATGGCGTGCTTAACCTTTGCTTTATAGAAGTGGTATTGGTTGTTTGCTCATCCTCATTTCTTAATGCAAATTATATTTTCAATTTCTGTGCCTCCCTGTTTTTACTGAATTTCTAAATCTGTATAGATCAGTCTCCTTGATACAAGCATGTTGGTCTCTTATTTTTTTTATGCATTATGATGTGAGGAAATTATAGTTACAAATTAACAATAATTTCCATTTATGGTGCAGAATGTGAGGGAAGTGCCCCCAAATTCTGAGATTACTGGTGCGGCACCAGCTGTTGCTGCTGCTGCTTCTCATGGGATTGAAGTAGCAGTGGAGTTTAAGCCGGTAGAACACCCAACTGAGCCGCTTGATAATGATAGACCAGTTCAGTGCCCATTACCTGAACCTTCAATTCTTAACGTAAGTCAACATCTTGCTTTCCTTACTATATTGACAGTGTACATTTCTAAGTTAGTTGGAGGGATAATTGAGTTAAAAGCAAAGTGGGAGAGATTTTCTTTTTTGTTTTGTGTTTTTACAATGGTATTTGGTCGGTAGGAAATATTTTACCCTTGATTCAGGTTTTTTTTGCATGTCTTTTAATCTTGCATATTTTGTTTGTTGTGCTGTGCATGCATCATATTTCAAAACGAAATAGTTTTGCTTGATCAAGCAATTTTGTTATTGATGAGACTTCGAATATATTGTATAAGATAAATTTGGGTGGTGAGCTATGTCTAGTTTGCAACTTTATATGGTGGTGGTTATGTTGTAATTATTTGCACTGAATGAGGGATTTCATTCCTGGAACTAGAAGTGTTACGTGTAACTCGAGCAAGACTCAAAAATGTGTTGATATCATGGAACACTTCGAAGAATAGTTTCTAAGTATGTTGAAACCAAGATACATAACTAAACCAATCATATAATTTTCTTTTATAGGCTTAGTTGTTCTTTTTGGCTTTGCCCACATTTTAGTTACTGCTGAAGAACAATAAAGACATGAGCTTTTGAATGGAAACTAATGAGGACAACCTAGTCGCTCCTTTATGACTGAAAAGAAAAGGTACTGTATGCAGTTGAACTCCAAACCTCTTAGGTTAAGCTAATTTCTCTCTGTCGAGGGCTGTAAGTATAAGATGTTGATAATGCAATGTTAAGGTTCAACCCCGATAAAGTTTTGAACTGGTCAAGCTGTATCGGTTCATGCAGGAAATCAAGAATTCGTAGTTTTGGTTATAATGGCATTGGGTTTTCTATGTTTTTGGTGTCTTCTCGTCTGTTTTAGAAAACAACTTCACCTATTTGACCATCCTGATATGAGATATGCAAAAACTGTCATGTTATAAAGGTTCTGATATCTAGTTCTGCAATCTTCAGGATGGAAGAATATGGAAGGAGCGGGTATCTGCAACCGTTCGAAGGAGAAGTGATTTATCAGTGATGAAGGAAGAAGGAGAGTCGCCTGAACCTGAAGTTCATGAGGTGAAAACCCGACCAACACAAACCAACCGCATGATTCTACCATCTCAAAGTGCTCCTGAACATAATCTCTTAAACTTACTGGAAGAATGTAATGCATCTGGGATCTAAGTATCCAGTACATTGTTTCTTTATTGAAAAAAAAAAAAGGTCAAATTTTCATATATATAGATTTCCAATTTGTTGTCTTTCACTCTCTTATATTCATAATCCATTTTTGCATTTTATATTGTTGTTCGAATATGTGTATTCCAAAATGTATTGTTTACACAACATGTTTGTATATTATCATATGATATTGAATTGAACCGACTGTGTGCATTGGAGTTTTTTTATTTCTGTCTTTTTAAACCAGGTACAGTAGGATGCAAATCATAGATTGCTACATTTCGGATGAGGGAGAACAGGGGACCTCTGCCTTAGTTATGGGAGGAATTCTAGTACAATTTTCAATGCCCTTGTAAACCCAAAAACTTGCTTAACAAATTTCTTTTTTTAAAGGGCATTGTTTTAGGACATGAACAAACAGAATGGGTATGCAGAATTTGATCAATTTTTTTCTTATAATTACAGTGAAACAAACATGATGGAATTAAGTACGGAAAACATATTTTGTTTTTGATGAATAGAAATAAGTACCGAAAATATTAATTTACCTAAAAAAATACTGAAAATATTAATTTATCAGCACAAATGATGGGTGATAAATGCAATGAAAATAATAAAATGATCGCAGTTTCTTTTTCATAACTCCAAAAGGGTCCACTATGATTTGCATTGGTCCATGATAATACAATCCCCTTTTGGTAAAGACAGATTCATTTAATGCCCTTTAGGGTACCTAAATAACTCTGTATCTTAATGAGTTCATGAATAAACAATATTACAGAAACATTAATTTTAAACCATTTTCCCTTGCTGATTAATAAATTTCATCAATTTCTAAATCCCCAATATAGTTTTCACAAAAAACATAAAATTCTCTTAAATTTCAATGTAGAAACAAATGCATCCTCGGAGAGTTAAAGACACCAATTTACAGCTCTCTCTCTCTCTCTCTCTCTCTCTGACTGAATTTATTCATTCGTAATTATAAGATTGTACATTATAGGAATTAGAAGCCGCTTAAATCACATTACAACAACTTCTTACATGAAGAGGAAAAAAGCTCTACCATTTATATACTACACCGACAACTGGTCAGCTTGGAAAGGTTGCTGCAGTGTGGGGTTGACAAGATGCTTCCGAGGACCTCTGAAGCTTCCATGGTTCATCCAACTCTTCCTTTCCCATTTCCAATTTGATTCTTGAACTGGGTTTTCCACAGCTACACGAACACCAAAGTTTTCTGCTGAATGATGGATCAAAATGGAGGAAGAAAACATGATGAGCAAGAAAAGAATAAAGGGTGTGGCTGCTGAGGCCCTCAACTTCATCATTTTTGTGCTATGCTTTTTGATGAGTCCTCTTGCTGATCTTTCTGTCTGTGGGGAAGAGTGAGTGTGTGGGGGGTTTAAATAAAGAGATTTCAGGTAGAGAGTGACTTTGCTTTGGTTGGAAGTCACAAGCAAATGATTTAGCCTCCCACTCCAAGTATTTGATGGGTGTGTGGACCTATTATTATTATGGTTAGGTTTTGATTAGCAACTATCTAGTGGGGTTGGTTTGGTTAATGTGGATTTATGTATATCTAAGGCTCATAATTTAACAAATGAAATTGCTAAATTATACACATTTTAGCCCCATTTCTTTCATGGAGAGTGAGGGAAAGGTTTGGAAGTGCTTATCCCCCTTAGCATTTTTTATTTTTTTTTGTTTTTGTTAGGGTAATTAGCATTTTTTTTTATAAAAATTATTTTGTAGAATTTACTCATGTCAGTTGTTTTTTTTTTAATGAATTGTGAAGTATAGATTTTCCAAAAAAGATAATTGAATAACATATTATATAGACTTCTAGATGTAAATTTTCCTAGTATAATAACAAAAGAAATGATGGCAGCCCTGGTGAGTACTTAGCATCTAACCCACAAAAATAAAATAAAATCTTTGCAATAATGGTGCACCCAAAATCACATGGCATACAATGCCTTCACTAAAATGAAATCCCAATTTAAAGTGAAATTTAGATTATTTAATAATCCAAACTTCTTACTAGTTACTATCATCATTCTATTTTGTAATCATTTTTTAGCCATGATTTTGTCCTATTTTGACTATATATATATATATATATATATATATATATAGAGAGAGAGAGAGAGAGAGAGAGAGAGAAATGATCAAGTAAAGTTGTATAATGTGGAGCAGTTGATCACTTGTAAATCCAGCTACCGTTAGATTACATCGATCCCAATTCCCAATAGACAGTTAACCAAAACAAAACTATATATTTATCCATGCATATGAATTTCTCACTTTCATATGTAGTCTTTCAGTTAAACTACTCAACCTTTCATATATTACTATATGATGAAAATTGCTTCCCTTTTCCCAAGATTTAGCTCCCAAGTCAAAGTGAAACTTATATATGGACAAAGTTAAACAAGATAATCCTTAAATCATAAAAGAAAAAAATAATAATAAAAAACAACTACTGTCAAATGAAGAATATGTTTCATATATACATC
Source organism: Ochetophila trinervis (assembly GCA_003254975.1). Classification (NCBI taxonomy): domain Eukaryota; kingdom Viridiplantae; phylum Streptophyta; class Magnoliopsida; order Rosales; family Rhamnaceae; genus Ochetophila; species Ochetophila trinervis. The sequence goes on from QANX01006677.1 coordinate 54,360, forward strand.
CATACACACAAGCATACTGTACATACATATGTTGTTATGGGAATACAAATTTATGAGAAGATGGTAATAATGATGCTTGGCCAAGAGTTCCCTCATAATTAGTTCAACCTGCAGGTAATAATTCAATTTATTATCAAAATGTTAGATTGAGTGCTACTAATTCTTAATTTAATCAGACAAGAGAAAAGAAGACAATGTGTTTTTGAGGTCAAATTACCTCTCATATTGAAGCCAGATTTTAAATTCTCTGTATCTATTGGTCACCAAGAAAGCTTTATAGACTTCTGGTATGTGAGAAATCTTGTGTCTATCTTCTCCTGTTTCTCTACATCTCTCTTGTAATTCAGGACATGAAATAAGGTATAGTTTCTGCAACTTGGTGAGACTTTGAATGCTCATTGGCAGAGATGTCAATCTTGGGCAGTTCTCAACAAGAAATTCTTGAAGAGATTCAAATTCTCCAAACCAGTCAGGCAGTGATTTTAGAGCAATGAAATTAGCTAACCTCATGAACTCAAGAGACCTAAGAGATGGTAGATTTTGCAGCATCACATCAGGAAAGAAAACGATGTCATCGCTGCCATCGACGTCAAGATAAGTAAGTCCATGGAGATATGAAATCGATTCGAATAACATTTTGTTGCATTATGTTACTTCTAACTTTCTAACTGATGGAAGACAAGGTAAGGAAAGTTTAGGACAATCCACAATGCGGATTTTAGAAAGACAGGGAAAAATATCTCTTCCTTCCTCTCTTGACAATCTTTCTAGATTTGGTAAAGCAATGATACAGAGAGATTCTAACCTCATGAAACCTCTTACTAGCTCTCCATCACAGGATTCATTGACCAAAAACTGCACAAAATCCATACCTTGTATTCCTAGGCTTTTCAAAGATGGAAGTTTCTTGAGGGTCGGAAGTTTTAGACAGTTTGTGCAGTTTATGAGAGTGACATGGACTACATTTTCAAGCATTGTATTGCTCATCCAGTTTGGAAAAGAGCTACCTTTATAATTTGTTATCTTCAAAATGGTTATACTTGGAGGAGGTTCAAGAGCTTTGAGTATCTTCTCGACGTCTTTCTGAGACTCAGCTTCACCATTTCTAACCCAGGACAAGTGCAACTCTTTGAGATTCCTTTTCCTTGCCAAATTGGCTGTTTCTGCTTCAATAGGCCTTCCCACTTTCTCAAGGTTTCTGATTTCGAGATAGCCTCCTAGGTTTAGTCCTTACAGTTCATCCAAGTGACAACCTCTTTTTTCACTCACAATGAAAAATGTTAAAGTCTTCAAACAAGCAAGTTGCCTAATGTCAGGAGGCATATGAGATAGCGAACAACAGCCTTTGATAATGAGATGGCGAAGATTTGTTAAACGGCTCAAGTGCTTAGGCAGCTTCTTAAGTTTAAAACAATAACTTAAATCCAAAGTTTGCAGATTTTTAAGGGAACATATTGAATTTGGAAGCTTTTTAATTCTAGTATTAGAAAGGCTCAAATACCTTAGATGTTTTGCCTTCTTTAGCAAAGGTGATATGGATGTCAGTTCAAAGAAAGTACAATCGAAGGCACGTAGAGAACGAAAATTCCAATGAGAAGGAAGGTTTAGGCCATTGAAGTCTAGTTTATGGATCCTTAAGATCAAAAAAGTTCGCAGGAATTTGACATAATCTAGACCACAAGGTATGATACGAGTAGGCTTGCTGGTGTAGTTACATGTTACATGTCGAACTCTTCTTGACATATCAATTGAACCATCAGCCTCCGCATAGCGATATTCATCCTTGAGAATAGATTGCACGAGATCATGCACCAGATCATGCATTTTGAAACTCTGAATGTTACCAAATTCATCTTTCTTAATATCTTATAAAAATGATCGCAAATATAATTCATTGCATATCTCATTGCCAATCTCTTGTGATGAAACCATTAGCCATCCAAAGACAAATCAAGTGGTTTTTGGTCGTTTTAGATGATGTCTGGAATGAAGATCAAGAAGAATGGGACAGATTGAAGTATGTTATCTCTTGTGGCTCAAAGGGTTCTTCCTTTGTTGTCACTACTCGTCTCCAAAAGGCCGCGTCGATTATGTGAACGGTTCCAATGCAGCATCTCTCTAGTTTATCCGAAGATGATTGCTGGTTGTTGTTTAAACAGCGTGCATTCGGAAATATGGATGAAGAAAAGCCAAATCTCGTGAAAATTGGAGAGAAAATAGTAAAGAAGTGTGGGGGTGTGCCACTGGCTGCAAAGGCTTTAGGAGGTTTGATGCGCTTCAAAAGGGAAGAAAATGAGTGGCTCTTTGTCATGGAGAGTGAGATTTGGAACTTACCACAAGATGAGAATTCTATCTTGCCTGCTTTGAAACTGAGCTACTTTCATCTGCCATTGGAATTGAGACAGCGCTTTGCTTTCTGTGCTGTATTTCCCAAGGATCATAAAATTGAGAAGAACCACTTGATTTGTCTTTGGATGGCTAATGGTTTCATCACAAGAGATTGGCAATGAGATATGCAATGAATTATATTTGCGATCATTTTTTCATTGAACACAATCTGAGCAAGGGTTGTCTTTCCTATGCCCCCTAAACTGACAACAGGGTAGATCGAAACATCTTCGAAATCCATTGCTTCTCTTACAAGAAAACCAACTATTTTTTCCTTATCTTCTTCTCTACCATACACTTGAGGTTGAGTAATGATTGCACCAGTTTGGCGTCTCTCTCTTTCTTTTATAGGTGATACGGGCATCATAGTGCCATATTCTACCATTGGAGCAAAAGATGATGATGTGGGCATCATAGAGCCATATTCTACCATTGAAGCAAAAGATGATGATTTAAGCATGATGTCCAAGCAAAGAATGAAGGTGGTAATGCTGCTCGGGAGTTGCAAAGGCGAAACGAAGTAATTTTAGCTATTTTCGGATTACAATGGCAGTTTTGTAATTTAGTTATTTTCGGATTATAATGGCAGTTTCATAATTATTGCTATTTCCATATTATAATGGCAGTTTTGTAATTATTTCTATTTTCGGATTAT